>VZTI01004617.1:3413791-3476735 GCA_013397865.1 Struthidea cinerea
TTTTTTTTTTTTTTTGGCTCAGTGCCTCTTTTGCTACCTCCAAGAGCTGTTAATTTTGTTCACTGCTGAGCAAAAGTCAAAGTCAGAGTCTAAACAGCTTGTAATGAGTTTTCAATGGCCCATCTCACTGAAATTGAGGGCAAAGGAGCAGCAGACTTAGACACCGTCAGCCCTCGGAATTTATTATTGAGGGAGCAACACGTTCAGTAGAAGATACATAGAGGAGGGGCTGAGAATTGCAGCAGTTTTGCATTAAGCCTTTAACATAGTCTGTATTACTTATGTAAATACCTTGACAACACAGATAAACACTCAAAAATCAATGCAATGCAGCTCAATTAACTGTGCAACGAGATTGGTAGTAGAGTATGCCGCAGTACCTTATTTGGCAGCTACTTAGTGCTCAAGTTTTAAGTCCTGCTCCAGAAAAGTGATTAATACTTTGCTAAATACCTTAAAGCCAGGAGGAAACTGGGGGTTAAGGGTGCTTAGCACTGATAAGGAGTCACTGATTATTTTGTGAGTCCTTAGTGGCCGTTTTCATGGGCTGCACAAGAAGGGTTCTTTGCCTCGGTGGCACAATGCTGATGTTTGTGAGACTGTCACACTTTGCCCGCTGTTCAGGGCTTGAGAAGAAATTTTCACAGTTCTGTCTCTTTGAGTGTACACTTGGATATATTTCACTAACCTCTGCTATGTGCTTCCTCATTTTTCTGCTTCACACTTTAATTCATCGGGGTTTTTGTTCCTTACTAACACTCTTACAGACCGTGAATCCTATTGCTCCATCATCACTGGATCTCTGATTGAAAACTACAGTTGTAAGCTGATTCAGGGCTCTTATTCTTTCGGAATCAAGCAATAAAGCTACTACTAGGGTTTCCAAACCCAGAAAAGAGTTCTCAACAGACAAATTGTGCATTTACGACTACAACTCTTTCTCTTTCCTGGAAGCCTGCAGTAGAGTTCTTGTTAGGAAGTCAGGCTTCATGGTTAGGCTGGTGAAGAACACTGTAAGATTTTTTAAAAACTGAAGGAGTCACCCCAGAAGAGAATGCATGCAAGAAGAAACATAGAACAGTGGATGAGATCAAAAGTATCAGTGATTTATTAATTCTTATTCTGGATGTACTAAACAGGCATTTAGGGTTTTACACATTGCAGTATCTGTTACCTCAACCTTTTCCCAATTTTGATTTTACCACAAATACTCCACATTGTATTTAGACGCACTTCACACAGCTTCCTTTTGTTTTTATGTTTGTTACATACCCATAAAGAACTCTGCTTCTGTCATATTTTAATGCTATTTTTTCATGCATCACTACTTACACAGGGAATGGGGAAAAGATAGCAATTAAAAATGCAAGGCTTTGTTTGGCTTGATGTCATTTGGTTTAATGCCTATAAAGAAGCACCTCCAAATCACATAAACTTCTGATCTAACATCAACATTACTATGTTCCACTCTTCTAACAGTACATAAAACATGTTCACTACCTTTACTGGAAAATTTTTACCTATCACAAAATTTGTAGGTTTTATCTATTATAGAAATTATAGTCATGTATGTATTGAAAAAAAAAAAAAATTACACACCCTTTTTGAGTAAAGTGCCAAGAAAAACAGGCAAAGTTAAATACCTGAACTCCCAGATAATGTATTGTCCATATTCAGAGGCAGAGACTGAAATGTCTTCTAAGAAGAAAACAATATTGAGAGGACAAGAAAACTTTGCTTTGCATATGTCATTCAATATTGCACAAAAGCACAAGGAAGAATTGTATGAAGACAGTAATAAGCAGGTGGAAAGTCACATGACTTAGTATAACTTACTGGGAATATATTCAACTCCTCTGTATTCAGTATTATTGACAAGCATTGTATTGAGGTAATTGAAGTTTAAATGTAAATAAATGGGAACTCTGTATCACCGGCACCAGGATTCACTGTGGAGACAGTGCTACACAAGACACAGCTCTAGTGGATAGAATACCCAGCAGCAAATAGAGAAGTGTTGGCAAAAGGTACTCAAATGGACAGTAACAAGGGAAATGAAAACTTAACTGAAGGAAGAATATTTTATGATGTTGCTAAATCTTTCCAAACATCTCAGTCTTTATGTTCCCAATAAATCTCTTAGATTCTGAAAACAAGCATCTTTTAAGAAACCACACGCTTAGCATACTTTGAACTTTAAATTCAAATTCTTTTACTGGCAAAAATAATGCTTAACATGTATTTGGTGGTACCAGATAAAAGGGTTTGTACAGTTTGAGAGGAATGTCACATCCATCCTCTTTTGCGTATGCATCACATAATAGCCTGTTTTATATAGGACATAAGACCTTTTCAAAAAGGGCCTTGAATGAATAATGTACTACAGCGTTGTGTGTGTCATCACGAATAATAGAAGAGTCTCTTGCACCATGTATTAGTGAGGGTAGATCTCCTCTGCAATTCTATCACCACATAAAACACCTCCCAAAATTGTCATAGTCAGGTCAGGCCAAGCATTTCAATTTTTCACAGCCCTGTTTCCAGTTTCCCTTCCTCTCGCTCCGAGTGCTGTCAATAGGCTTGGATACTCGTGCACACCATTCAGCAGGGAGAGCACAGAGCAGCAAATCATTGCAGCAGTGTCTGTCCACTGCTGCACCTTCCCAAGGACACTAATTTGGATGGTGCACTCCTCAGTAACATTTATTTCCCACCTACACTAACCTAAGGAACAAACAAAGTGCAACGTATTATTCCAGATGACTTCCAGCCCCTCAAACAGGGAAAAGGGGGATATATCCTCATATCATTACAAACCAAAGGGGGAGGCATGAGTTTTTCTTCTTCTGCTCAAAGCCTTAACATTTCCAGCTTTCCAAGCAGAAATTAAAACACCATTTCCATGCTGAAAATCCACATAATTCTAGGAGCAAAAATTTTGGCCCTACACTTCACATTTCACTGTTATGCCTATGTTGAAAAGCTCCATTTTTTCCCATGGAACAGTGAACATTTATACAATCATTAAAAGCTCATCTTGCACCATATTTTTCTCCTTCTCAGTTTTAATACATTTTTATAATTGCATTGAGGATATTCTAACTCTGTTTTTAGTGCAACAATAAAATTTATGAACCATGACAAACGTATCATACCAAAGATCACCCGAAGAATAACAATGTTCATGTCAATAGAAGAAACCTCAGCTTCTGCTTCATAGGAACTTAGGATTGGGGAGGTGATAAATACTTAAAATAGTATTCCCTTGTTAACTGTGAAATGGCAACAATATCAATTTTTTTTCCTAAGCAAAAGGAAATGTGGTGTTGTAAAAGACAATTTTTTTGCAAACATGCTGTGGTGACAACTTTAGTTCTAATGAAATTTAGAATTTTTAAAAATCTACTTCATTTGCATGATTTCACCCTTCTGCTTTTTGTATAATAAATGTGATATCTAATTACCTTACAGCTCTTGCTGCACAAGACCTATTTCCAAACTTGTTTCAAATATTCTTATTTTTATCTGTGCAAATTTCTACACACCCCCCACGTCTTCACCACAGCTGCTGACAGCCTCCTGCATTAGCCTGTTAGAGATAATATTCTCAGAAAGTAAATGGTTTTCAATTAGAAAGCCCTTACAACCAAATCTTGTTCTCACATCATTTTATTGATTATAAACTCATTTAAACATGCAATAACTAAAACACACGCATGAAAACTTACAATTTACTAAATCCTAGTGGAGTTTAAACCAAATATTTCCTAATTAAACACACTGTGTATTTGAGATTGTGTGTATATTTTCAGAGTTTCCTTAGTGTTTCACAATACAACATCATATTTTTAAATAAATCATGAAAATGAGGAGGCAGGGGAAATCCATTTCAATACTTAAAGCTCCCAGGTTATTCTGTCTCCCTAACATATCAATTTGTTTTCTCTGGATAAGATAAAAAGAAATAAAGGGAAAAAATATCCTGGTAAGGTTCATGCAAAAGCACAGATAATCTACCCATTTTTTTAAACAGTTATTGTGACAAAACGGATTGAAAAGGTATTGTAGATACAAGAATACATAAATGAAATGCATCCCACTGGAAAAGCTTTTTTTGCTCACATTGTCATTTACAGCTTCTGAATTAATAGACCAAGAAAGGCACCACAGGCACCAACAAAATGCAGTAAAACCATTGGCAGCCAGTAGTGTCTCAAAGTTTAATTCCCCTGGGGAGAAAAGGACACTGCCTAATCTGTATTCAGTCCTGACATTGTCCACATCTGATATGGAACATTAGCTACTAACTCTCTCAATAGACTAGTGTCCTTCAGTTTATATTACTTTATGTTAATAGTAGAAAAATTACACACAACATCATTTATCATTGTTATACTGTACTATACAAGCCATATCTTATTTTAATATATTTATTTACCCTTAAGAGGAACAGAAATTTAAATATATATCTCTCAATCTATATAAATTTAAAGATAAGCTTATGGTGCCAGATTCAGTGCAGAGCTGCAGAAGGGATGTCCCCCTTAAAAATGTGTTTTAATTGTACAGATAATCTCACGAGTGATCACACTGCTGCAATATGAGGGAAGCACTTTATTTGTGCTGTAAATCTTACAAAATCTGTACACAACATTGCATCTCAATCATAATTTATTTTTTGATTTTTTTTTTTTCAGTTCCATGACAGGCAGCAGCTCTGTGGCTCTGTTTTCACATCCTCCTTCTCCCTCAGCTAACTGCCCTTACATTATTTACCTACAGCTCAGGTAGGCAAGCGCAGTCCCTTTTAAAGGGGAAAAAAAATGCAGTTCATGAATCAACAAAGAACTAGGATTTGATTTTTTTATGGATCGCAATCTACATCTCAGTACATCTAAATTTCAATTAGTCTGTTTAAAAACACTCCTGCAGTCAGTGATGTGTGCTGTTTGCCTGGGCTGTCCAGAACAGAAAAAAAGACAGCAGTGATAAAGAAGAGAGAAAAAGACAGAAATCTATACTCTATTAAATGTATATTACTTTACCTTTAGATTTTAAAATCTAAGAAGTCAAATTAACGATGGATCTGTTTTTCAAAAAAGGTAGCTACCTACAGTCATCCAATCACACTGAATTTCAGACAATAATTCCTACATAAAATTCAGGATTTTTTATTTGCTAGTGGGGACTTTTTTATTTCATTTCATTCAGAAATGCTAATCTTAAAGTTTCAAGCAATGGAAAATGTAACACTTAGCCACAAATACATTTTTTTCCAAGAGGTAATACCCTTCCTATTCTAAAAATCCATCCTATTTTCAAGTTGAATTTGTGCAATTTTGGATCTCATTCTACCCAAGTTCCTCCATCATGCTTCAGTGATGTAGAATAACTCATCAAAGTCTGACTGGTTTTAGAACAACTACTCCAGATTAAAAGGAAATTAAGTAGAATGACTGACAACAGTAGAATATCACTGGATGGTAGGCACCCTCTGATTTTACTGCTTACCAATAATTTTTCTAGCTAAACTGCACCAAAAACAAAGAGAAAAACAACCAAACCCCTCACACGTGATTCTCCAGAATACCATAGCCTGCCTCTGCAAATATTCACTGAGACATTTTCTCAGGTCAGGTTTCTCAGACAGCTTTACTGAGCGAGAATACTCCAGCATTTCCCAGGTACAAACTAAGTTCACACTCTGACATCCTGTTGAATATTGCAGCATTTGTCAAGAAATCACGACCACGGCTTCCTTGTGGCAAGGAGAGCAGGTTACGAATGAACCTCTCATGCCATAAAGCACAAGGAGGATCAGATCCTTAAACAGTCAGAATTTCCATTTCACAGCACTTTTTCCCAAGCAAGAACAGAGTGATAAATTCAATATTTGACCTTAGAATTTGTAGGGCAGCAACAAAAGGATATAATCCATCCAACAATATCTTAAATCTATTTTAAAGTGAAGTGTTCACACTTAAGATTGTTTTGAATTTTTTTTCTGTTACAAAACAACTGAAGTTGTAACTTAAGTGACCAAGTGTGATTGTACAATGTCTGTTCACCAAAAAAATAATAATAATTTAAACACGACAATTAAAGATGAGAGTTTGAACACAAATATTATCACTAACTTATAGTGACAAACATAATCAACTTTCCATTGGTGGTGTTCATTTATTATTTGTATTAAAGCATTAGAATAGGGAGGGAAAAAGGAAACTATTAAGATAAAAGACATTAAAAACTAGATGAAAGAGGGTGAGGAAGAATTGGTCAGTCTATCCAGGCAGACAGACTGGTAGATGGAGGTTCCTGCTGGCTCGTTCATTAAGGTCATCTCCTGACCCCTGTGCCACTGAGGAAAAGGCAACAGCTGTTTCCAGTATCAGTGGCAAGAATGATGGAAGTGAATTAATCCACAGATGGAGACCAGCACCTGAAGGGACCAGTCTGGTGAGCAACAACAGCCTTTGCCTGAGAAACACACTTAAATGTTACCATATGGAGCGCTAACAGGAGACAGAGGGGAATGAAAAGCTCTGCGCGTCGTGTTATTGCCACAAAAGCTTAAGTATCATATTATTGATAAGGATAACAAAAACACTGTCTGCCTTGCCATTCCTGATTCACAATTCATAAGCTATCAAACTGGTTAGGATGCCTTAATTAAGAGAAACTAGGTGATTAAATTACTGAACTGAAAGATTCCACCCAAATAAAAGTGTAAAATAAGATTGCAAGAGAGCAGAACTCAGAGATGCAAAAGCCCCATTAAAATCTGAATCAATTCCTCCTGATGACATGTTTCTCTGACTGAAGATGCATCAGCTGTTAAGCCAATATGACACTTCATGTTAGTCAAAAGGCTGAAAAGCTGCAATCATGTTTTATTAAAATAGCTACACACGCTGGGCTGGGCTGAGGGAGAGTACCAGGATGCCAGAAAACAAGAACAATTAATTTAATATCTCTGAACTCTTACATGTAGCATTTCAAACACCAGAATGTAACTGTCCATCTTTATTTGGACGTATTTTCTACACATGGCCTCTGGGTCTTGGGGGAATAACAGACTGCAAGAAACAGAGCTGCACTATCAGAAATGCTGAAAAAATAAAGCTCAAATATATTGACAGAGCTGGAGAACTGGACAGCAAATATTTGGAGGTCACTGGCCAGTTTCATGTCTCCCTTATGAAGCATAAAACCCACTAAAACAAGGAAAACAAATGCTTGTTGTTAGCGAGCCTGTGTCCTGCAGCCCCGAGGGCTGCGTGCAGCTGGTATTGCACCAGGGCAGAGCAGAAACCACCTTTGCCACCCAAAATTGCCACCCAACTGGGGCAGAATTTGACAGACAATTTTCACTCTCCCAGTTGACAGCAGATTTCCTCTCTCTGCACACATTGCCACTGCCAGAAATTCAGGATTGGATCAAATGAGCAGGTAGGACCACCCACTTCTGAGAACAGGTATTTGTGCAAGCGCCACACTACTCCTTCCTCACCCTCTTCCATCCAGTCTCATTCAGCATAAGCAATTCCAAGCCTGTAACAAGCGTGTTCGTGTTGCAGAACATATCAGAGGTTTTCCTGGATTTTTGCTCCCTGAAGTGTGCCCCCAGGGTGCCAGCTCTGGGATCATCAGATTAAGAAATGTGTGTACACTTCTAAGGCTTTTTTTTTAGTGTTTACATTAAAACCCACATTTTAAAGTAGTTTTAGAACTAAGAGGTCTATAGATCTCTAAACTGAGACTCAGAGAAGATTTCAGCCCATTCAAGCAGCCATCAGTGAGGAGGAAGGTTTACCTACTTTAAACATACTTTTACATTTCAATAGGTTAAAAAAGCTTCACTGCAAAATGAAATTTTGCAGGTCATTTACTGATTATGATGAAATCATCTTCATTTATTACCATACGGAAAATAAGCCACTGTACTCAACATGGGAGGTAATCTTAACTGCTTAGCAATTTATTCAAATACTCAGAAGTGAAAATCATTTCTGGGCTGTTCATTCATTAATAAGGGCAGATGGATGGCAGTTTGAGATATTATTTAAATATCTTTGAAATATAATTCCTAGTTTATATGGGTCAAAGAGGTTTCCCTGTTTACATATTCAACCCTGTGCAATATGAAGGAACATATATTTCAAGATGTGATTCTGTGAGGAGATTCAACTTCTGGGCTAAAATACACACATACAGAATTAAATTAAAACACAGAGATACACAGAATTTTTCCTGCCCTATATTCTTCATATTGCAGGTTCCATTAACAGTGAACTTATAAAGTCAAGGCAGCAGAGCGCAGCTGTTCTACAATGCCAAGCACATATCAGGGATATGACACTGTCTTTTTCAAGAAGCACCTTTCATAATTATTTCCAAGAGTTTTCTAAGAGTTCACCAGTCCCAGCTGGGAAACAAAGCCTTTCCCACCCTTTCCATGTGGATTCCACACCAGGTGCTTGAGTGAGGGAATTTGGGTGCTACAAAGTATTTTTACAAAGTATTTTGCCCTTGTAGAAGGTGCCAATTTGTGTACCAGTGTGTTGTAATGAAAAGGAGAATGCTTTCATAATTTCAGAGCATTTTCATCTACTGGATGGGGGCAGGGAGGCAATGTTTAAGTACATCAACTATGTCTCTTTAATTAGGCCATTAATCAGCATCTATGAAAGCTGTTGAGATGCATTTTTTTCAAGCCCATATGCTTAAACTTTAGACTAAAATATCTTCTCAGCTCTGAAACCAGTAAAATGCTTTTTCCATTCCTACCAGAAAAATAATCTGCATATCTACCTATCATTGAAATTCTTCCATGCATAGTCTTTCCTCAGTGCAGTAGCTGTTCACCTCCAACCTTGGCCTGCTGGAGTCCAAGAATAACCCACAGAGCTCCTTCCCCATACCCCAAGGGGAAGCTCCACTCTCATCTGTAATGATGTAAATCCCAAGAAACTTATTTACATCAGTGGAGTCACCCAGGTGTCACAGCGAACTGTTTAGCTTCCTTTGCTTCATCCTTTTGCTTTATCCATTACTTACATCTTTAAAAAAGCCACATTGGGCACTGTAAACTCAAGTTTTTGCAGTAGAACTCAGGTTCCAAAATGATTTGCAGTTTGAAATGTGGCTTTAGAAGAATTCTGCACAAAAACTGTGCTGCAAAAAACCTATATTGGCTTACAAAAAATAAAATGCCTTCTCACCAGATTACAAGACTGAAAGGGAGCATTCATTTTCTAAACTTAAGCTATATAACGCAGATCACTGAATTTTATCCAGTTTGTTCTGTATCCGGGGCAATCACTCACATATGACTAAGGCATATTTTCCAGAAACAGCTAGTCTTGAAAGATTCCTAATTATCCCTTTTTACAATACTATTGCTGCTGTATATTACTCTAAATTAATGTGAACAGAGAACTGGAAACTAAATTCAGCTGCAAATGCCACAAAACATCACACAGTTCAGAACTCCAAGAACTTGTTTTTTGCCCTGTTACAAGGATAATGTGTGTGAACACCCCAGAAAAAGTGTGCAGCAGACAAAAAAAAACCCCTCTTTGATGACATCGAGCAATTGGGTGTTTACTTCAAAGGCTTGGAAATGATTTTTAGACATTTTTGGGACTTTTCTGGGTTATGTCTCCTTAAAGTGCATCTGGAAAACAAGATTCTGGATTGGGGGGATTTGAATGAGGAGCTACTGGCTAAATTGAGGGAGTTTTTCCCTTCTATTCTTCTACATAATGCAGAGGCTGCAGCTCCTCCTCGCATGGGAAGGAACTGCTCATCCCTTCCCCAGCAGGCTGATACATGGGAACCCCAGCCCTCGGCACTACAATCCAACAAACAGGGAAGATCATAAAATATTACTTAGGCAGAAATTGAATGAGTAATTGGGCATCTCACTCCTTGTAGGAGGTGGTAGGGTTATTGAAAAGCAAAAGGAAGCATGGCTTAAGAAAGGAAAGCACAGTAAAATTAAAGTGCTTGACAAATAATTATATTGGCAAAAATTGAATAAAATAACAGCTTTCTAACTACTCCTTTTTTAGCCTGAACTATCACCCCACCAGAATACAAATATTTTCCTGGCACCCATATTATCAATAGTTATTTGTCCTGGTGAATTATGACTAGGCACTTACCAAAGGATTTCTGGAAAGGGAAAAAAAAACCGTCAGCTTTCCTAAGACAGAGGAGGGAAGAAAACTAAGTTAATAAATCATTCTACCTCAGATCTCTGGAAGATGTGTTAGTGATGATGTTCTACACTTTTGGTAATTTTATAGCTACTGGTTTAACTTATCTATTGTCTGGCACCAAATTTCAACTAGCATTTGAAATTATTCAACCTGTCGACCTAAGTGTGGATGTTTGTCCCTTTTTCTTTCAAAGCAGAGCTTTCCTTCTGGAGACATGTATTGAACAGTTCTTGCCTGACCTATGGATTAATCAGAATTTAAATACTGTATTATTTCAACAGGCACTTCTAATATCTGTGTTTCCTGCCATGAAATGTAATTAGGGAAAATTAATTTACCAGGGGACCTCTGAAGCTTTACCTTCTTCCCCATTGCTATTTGCACTGGGCGACATTCAGATGTAATTCCTTCTGTTCCAAGTGTATCAGGGCTATCCTCTCCCAGACTGCCTCAGAGCAGAAAATGCCACCCACTATTTGGAAGGTTCACAAATGTGACATTTTCCCAGTAAAACTGAACTGTAGCAGTCAGCTCAATAAGTTTATCATTGTTAACGAAAACAATTGGAAATACACTGAACATCTTGTTTCATGACTTAAATCAGTCCGTAACTACATTAGAGATGCAAGCCAGTGCTCCAGGACAGATTATCTCCCCGTGAGTCTCTGATGGAGCTCTGCTGTTTGTAAATGCAGCTGGTGCTCGGCGTTGTCAGGTAGGATAATAAACGAGGTACACCTCAGTTCACATCCCTTGCATCGGTTTTCATGTTATGTTCCTAACCCGTATCATCCTTTCTTTTTCAACATTGATTTTGATCTGGAGGGCACACAAAAAATATTCAGCTGCAGTGCAATGTTTTTATATGCAACTTCAAAAAGTGGTTTTTTTGCAGCCTGCATGCAGAATGGGCTGCAGGCCACCCTTTGAAAATTCATTATTCAGGTTATCTGGAGACAGAAACAAGAAACACATCGGATCATCTGTGTGGTGAAAGCAGCCCATCTTTTACAATTGGGTTTTGAGGATTTTCCCTGTGAAACAAAGGCCAGACCACAGGGATGAGTTAGAGAAGTGTGTTCTATTTAACTCAACAGTGTCAGGCATATAACGTGCCCTTTATATCTATAGTTTATTTTAACACATATCAAGGAGACAGAAAATTAGTGATCAATGTAGAAGGGAGCATGAGGTTTCATTATAAATTAATGTATGAAGACTCGGATTTCAATGATGAAATGAACATGAATCTTAAAAATTGTCTGTCTTTATGAAACAGATGAAAATTATTACAGTATATAACTTTTTGGTGACATTTTACTGCAAAGGGCATATTGTTACAAAATTTAGCAATGATGTAGCTAACAGAAATACTGCAGGGACAGAAAAGATTATTTATATAACATGATAAAACATGAAACATGGATGTATTTGACTCATCGGGTTGCAGAATGGGAAAAATACTTCGCCCTGCTCAGAAGTGAACCCTCCTGTTAAATCAAAGAGCAGCACAGATGGGACTTACTGGGAGCCAAGATTGCACAGCAATAGTCAAAACCAGTCCATCCAGTTGTGTTCTAGAGAACAAAACATTAATGGAAACAAAAAAGGAAAAAGAAGGAGAAAATAAAAGAAAGGTTTTTTAGAGAACCTCACTTGGGTACCCACTACAGTGGTGGAGTTTTTTCCCAAAACCAAACTATCCCTGCAGTGACATGAAGATGCACTGATACCTGGATAAAAAAATCACCTACTGAAAATGAACTGAGTAAAAACCATCTGTAAGTAGAGAAACTGCAACACAGAACTGGTGGAAGGTTGCTGCAAAGTAATTCTGCTCCCCAAGCTGGAGCTGGAGAAACTCAGTCCCAAAAGGGGTCCTGGCTTAACATTACTGGAGGCTTGGAACTAAATTCAGATTCTGGAAAATTTCTAAGATGGAAAGAACACATACACTGATTGATTGATTACATATAGACTTGATTGACTCATAGGAACTAATCACTAGAATACAGAAAGCTCAGAGTTAACAGAAACAAAAATTTGTCATAAAAATACAATCTCTATCATCTCAATGAATCTCAGCAATACAATCTTTAAAAAAAATAAAAAATCCCACACATCAAAATCAGAATGAATTATATGCATAAAATTTGGGCAAACACAACTGGACACATTTCTCTAATGCAAATGTGATGGAGAAAATAGATTTTCACACAAAACTAAGGTCAAAATTAGGTTTATCTTGGAATTAAAACGTCAGTCTTACCTAAGAAAATATTTTCCCATACGTAAGTTTTCAAAACTATTCTCACTAGAATTGCATAACTGAGTTCAGATTAAAATTACTTTCTATCCTTAATTAATTGAACCTGTATTCCATCTTCATCTTGTTTCTCTTCCCTTGTCCTTCCTTCCTACCTTGCCAGGATAAACCATTCTGTTACATTTGCAAGCTCCAACTCAACTCATACCACTGTGATTTCCTTTAAACAAACAAAAAGACAGTAAAGGAAAGAAAAACAGTGAGAAACACCTGCAAACTATTATAAATTCTGAACCCACCCACACAGCCTGTAAGTTATAAGTAAATGAAAGTAAGAAGATTGAAAGAGAGAAATCAAGTGGGTTTGGGATTTTTTTTTCCCTCTATAAATACTGGCAAACAGATGATACTAAAATATTTAAGAAAATATTTTTATACTCTTTGGTTGTGCACAAACAACAATTTCTATTTCCTTCTTGCACTGGGGATGGTTCAGTGCCATCCCTTTTATCTGAGATGTTCATAATGGGCTAAATTTTGACTGTATGAAGGTACACGACCTCAGGACTCTGCCAACCACATTCCCCAGCAAAGAGGCTTGGGATTTATGATTTTCCCGGATGGCCAATTTTATCACACTGATATTTGTGTTGTGTATCAGACCAAAGAGTTTCTCACTTCCTTTATACAACTGAGAAAAACCAGTCAAACACTGCAGGCAATTCCGTTTTTCTTAAACTTGAGACACCTTTGATTTGTTTTGTAATAAATTATTATTCATGATAACATCTGAAAAATTTATTTTGGAGAAAACAGGAAACAAAAGTTATAAGCTCTATTCTATACAAATACCCCACAAAGATCTTCTGTACTGAAGCAGTTCTACATGCTTCCATCAAAACTAATTTTCTTAGGAGCAGAAATTAACGTTGCTTAGCTACAAACTTCATTCTAATGGTTTAACCGGAAGTCAAAAACACCAGAGGTGGTATCATGGCTCTCTTTCATCCAAAAGAATTTTGCTCTGGACTTGGCAAGCCAGGTTTTCACACAGTAAATACATAAGGCATTGAAAGTAATCTAAATTATTTTTCCCTGGAAATAGACATAAAGTATAATAAATTCAGCTTAGTACATTAAGATTTACTATTTCATTTTAACAACTGATCTATCAGCATTCTGTAAAGCTGAGCATCTCACTAAGATGTCAGTGTAAAAAAAATGTACTTGAGTATTAAAACACTTATCACTGTAACTGAACACAACCCAAGTAAATGAATTAACTCCATTGCCACAGAACATACTGGAAGACGTTCAAAATTAGAAAACACAGGATAATTTTTCTTCATATATCTGCCTTACTGGATGGATAAAATTTAACATAGCTGTTCTTTCACTTATTATATGTAATAATAAAGGCACAGTAGAAACACTATAAAGTTAAGGGGATGGTGCAGCATTTGCCCTAATGTACGATAAACAAAAGAGGCACTTATGAAATTTGAATGCCAAGAATTACAGAGTCTGAGCCCAGCCACGGAGAAAAAGTGTATTGAAAAATATACTGAAAGTATACAAAAGTATACTTTTCCTTTAAAATATCCATTTTAAAGGAAACCTAAAGAGTGTTATGAACAAAGGAGCCATCCTTTAAGTTTCTTCCTCTGAGCTGTCAGCAGGTTAATAGATAGATAGATAGATAGATAGATAGATAGATAGATGTCACTTTGCATATAAAATTGTCAGCCTAAGAGCATTCTGAGTTAGGACCACGCAATGTAACTTAGAGCAATAAGTAAGCCAGAATCACATGGCTTAATATGTATTACAAGCAAACTATTGAGTGTTTACTACCGTTGTTTAATTTTATTACTGTCTTCTCTTTGTGCTTTTGTTTTCTACTAAAGGATTTATTTACTCATTCATTCTTTTATTTATTTATTTATTTACTCAGGAGTGCTATCTGAGAAATCAGTCCTCTTTGCACTTGGATGGGAAGAACCTGTGAAGCCACAGGTTTATATTAAAACATCAAAGTTCACTGTATGAGTTCACCACCTGCCTCTTGCATTTTAAATTAACTACTGACTCAGACATAAATCACTACAAGTTTCTAAAGTTTCCAAATTATGTTCTAAAAAACGAATTTAAAATCCAAACTGTAAGCAAAGCAGCAGCGCAGTCAGGGGAAGAGCTGTGACTTTTGTGCTTTATTTTGTTGCAAAAGGACATCGCTCTTTGGGACCTCAGCTTTCCCAAAGTGTATAGGCTGTTAAAACCCACCACACACGGACAGAGCAGCAAATTTTATGAGGTCAAAAAGTGTTCACCTACCACAAACCACAAAGACAGGATCTTGGTGCTAGTAGCAGGAAAAAAAAAAAGACTTTTCACATAGACCACAAGTTTGACCAAGACCGAACGAGCTCTGGCAGGGAGGGACACGCTGGCTGTTTGCAAGTCCGAAGGTGCTGCTCAAGTGAACACAGCAAATACTCCAACAAAACTCCACTAAACTACTCGAGAAGAGGAAGCAAGGAAGCTCAGGCAGATTACTAAAAAACAGCTGATCAGAGGGTACTGGAGGTTGCAGTGCTTTTCTTTAAAGAGTTCTTAATACTTCCTGACCTAGAGTACTAATGGTCTACTAAAATCTGCTTAGGACAAATAAAAACACTGTAATGTTAGGATGACCGAAAAAAAGTACTAATAGCAAGTCCAGATAACAACCCACATGCAATTTCCATTGTGTACATGTATTTATGAGGTGGTTATACACACTGTGTGCACACCAGTAATAACGAAGCCAGTGCTTCAAATGCTCTGTAGCAGCACACTTTGTGTAATAGCACATGTAAAATAACATTTTCACTTATTCTTTGAACCACTTATATTATCTACCTGCAACTAGTGATTTACTGTTCTAATACAGCACTGCTTGCTTAAAATAAATATGTGCACTTGCTTAAAATAAATATGTGTTGGACATACGTATTTATGTGTACAGACAGCATATAGGCATGGACAGAGACACATATATGTATACAAATAAATTTTATAAGAAAGTGAATAAAAAATAAGGTTTTCTACAACTTTGTTAAAAGACTATTTTTAGCCTCTATGACTCATTGAGTGTAGGGAAGCTTGCTTCCGTGGTTGTAGGATTTTCTACCATCCTACTCTCCTGTCTCTGTATCACCTCCCCTCACTGAAAACACTTTCTACCAGGCCTCTGTTTACATGTACAAATTTCATATGTATCTATCCATGTGTATCCACAGCCATAAAAAACAGTACCTGAAAGAAATTCCTTGAAAGCTGCAAGCTTTCCATTTTCACTGTTTTGCTTTGTTTGAAGCCTGTGTTTCTTTGGATAGTTTACTTATTTATTTTAATGCATTTCAGGAAATACTTGTCCAGGCTATTAACCCCAGAGCCATCCCAGGCAGGACAAATTGTGTTTGCTTCGTGACTCTTTATTTGTGAAATATCATCCACTTTTAATGTAAAAGATACCACAAGATGTTACCAGGGCCTGAGCTCTCTTGCAGAGAGCAATCGGACTGGGGTGTTTGACCCAGGACTTCTACAAGGCTCGTGCCACCTCCCTGACCTGTGCTGCTGCCGGGGACCTGAGCAGTTCTGCCTGTGCCTCCATGGAATAAATCTGCAATGGTGATTATTCCATGCTCGAGCCACCTGTCCTAATGAATAATGCTTCCTGTGTAGCCGTTCCCAGATATTGGAGTTGGCTACTCAAGCTTGAAAGACAAGTGGAGAAATTAATAACTGGTGCACAAGCTCCTTAAATGGCACAGGGGCAAAAGAGGGAGAGAGGAATTCACTGCTGTGGTTTTCCTACAGCCCTGGAAAGGGATTTGTGACTGTCAGAAGCCTTGCATCAGCATGAACCTGAGCAGACACACAGGTGAGCAGTACCACAACTGCATTTTGGCTTAAATTATGAGTCACTGAATGCTGATTATAATTTTACTTCAAATTTCTGAAATAGAGAAAGGCAGAGACTTAAAAACAGATGAGAGCAAAGTTACATGGGTTATTTAGTACTTGAAGGAAACAACTAACAGTCCCCCCATCCTGATCCAATACAACACCAGCAGCACATTTTCTCAATTATTATTTTTAAAACCAGAAATTTTCCAGTACATGTGTTTGTATGTTTCTTAGCTTTTTGCGTTAGCACTATTTATAAAGGAATACACACTAAATGCCTTTGCCAGTCATTTCCATCAACAGATCCTTCTGAGCCAAACAAACTGATGGTTTGGGAGCTTTTGCTACTCTTTTGCCAAATAGCACTGGATTGATTTGTTGAATTCTGTAACACAAACATGCTTAATAGCAAACAAAGTCAAAGAAACACACATTTCAACGGCCTCTGAAAACTTCAAAATGTGCTTTTCCTGTGTTTGAAGCTGAAACAAGCAAGCAATACTGTTGTCTCCTTAATTTGTTGATTTTGGTTTTCGTCCAGACTTGCAAAGACCAATCCAGTGACATGCAGAAAAACAGAATTCATTTGTTCAGCAACTTCTCCAGCCAACTCTGTGTTATACACAAAGATAAGTCTGTTAATGCTATTGTATATTGAAGATGCTTCTCTATTGTACTTACCTGCTGTGTCACTAAAAGTTATCTGCATGGAGACTTAATAACGCCCTTAAATGAAGTTCAAATGGACGTTAAGCATACATATAACGTATTCTTATATCCAGTATATGTGTGTTTCGTTTTTTTAGTTCAAAGTGACTGATTGCTGATGAAACTGAGTTAGCTAGTAGGTTTGTCGGGGTAATATCCGTCACTCTGCAAATTATTCCATCAAAGAAAAAGCCAGAAGTACAGACACTTCATTTACACTGGGCTCTCCTCACCACCAGAGCTGGCTTGCACGTCTCATCCCTCCTGCTCAAGTACTTGGAAAACAAAAAGCATCTGCTCTCTAGTTTTAGTTGGATAGTTGAACACATAGGGCAGGATAAAACTGTATGTTTACTTTTCAACCCTGCTTATAATGATAGACCCTCTCCTTAAGTGCTTCCATTCTCAGCATTTATTATAACCAGAGACCAGTACCTGCAATCTTCTGAGCACCTCCAGCTACTTCTTTTTATAAAAATGTGATACCATTGATATAATACAAAAACTACTGATCCATTCTACTTCAGGAAACTCTGCTGCACCCATGGCCCCACCTCCCAGCTCTGTTCTTCCACCACTTACTATGACAGTTCAAAATTATATCAAACGTCACTTGATTTCACTGTGCTCCCTGAGCAGCTCTCCGTCAAATTTAAATTCCCACAGGTATTGCTACAGAAAAAAATTTTAAAAATTACTCACTGCATAAAACTGTTTTTCTGTTCCAAAGTCCTGCAGATCCACTCAAACCAGTGAAGCTTTTCCAATTTACATGGCTGAGAATTAAGCACACTCCCTTCAGAAACCAGCACTCCCTGTCAGAGCAGGGCAGCTGGGCAGCCACTGCTTTTGAACCTTATACAGCTGTGTTCTGTACTGCCACAGAACCCCAAACATTACCAGTGCTACACAATTTCTATTTCTTTGTTATTGTTGTCTTGGCCTGTGGAAGGAGCTTTTCTAAAGGCCCTGTTGTGATGGACATATCACACCAAGAGCAACAATTCTGCTGCTGTAGTCTATGAGCAGATTAACTTGCTTTACTTCTTCCTTTCTCATTCCTTTTTCATGTTTTTGATTTACTGAAAAACTGTTTAAGGGAGAAAAACCAAGGATCTCCCCCCAAAATCCCAACTGTGAGAATGTTTGCTTTTTTTGGCAGCACTAATATTTATCCCATACTTACTAGGAATTCTCCCCTGTGCTAAGAATGTCGGTCTTACAGCTCAAAGATCTAAACATGAAGCATTTTGTCAGTATTCTGTTTTTCTCCCCTCTCTATGCAACTTCAGAACAGTTAGGAAAAAGAAAACATTAAAACAAAAATCACCGTCTTTGAGTGTCTGTGAAAATTTATGTACTAAAAAGCAGCTGTAAAATTTTTAATGTTTAAATTAATGTTTTATGTTTACAATAAAAACTCTCCAGCCATGAAGGGCTTTTTAAAGCTACATGCTAAATACAAGCAAAACCAAAGCAAACAATAACACTCCCATGAAGCCCAGCTTCAACACACAAAATGGCAAATAAGACTTTTGTGCAGACTTTCTAAGTTTTCCTGTCTTTTTCTAAAAAAAAAAAACCAAAAAAACCTAGCAATGTCAAAGCCACAAAAAAGAACTGGTTAGAATGTGAAGGCAAAAACCTTGTAATTCCTTAATAATAGACTTTTCTGCAATTCTGAATGTATTTGTGATGGTCTGGTTTACTTTTTTTACTTGAATTGTGTTATAAATAAAACAGCTTCTCTCCTCCCCCTCTTCTGCCAGCTGTAAGCACTCTGTCCTCCAATAAAGGTTGAAACAAATGAATAGGTTTAAAAGAGACCATTATGCACTTGCTAGCGCAGAGTGAGGACACGAAATGTTGCCAAATCATTCTCCTTTTAAAATCAATAGGAATTCTTGTTATTGGATTCAATGGGAGTATAATTAGGTTCTAAACTCACACACTTTCTTGACAATGTGGGTTTCTTTGCCTCTTTCATTCCTGTTTCCCTCTCAGATATGGAGAAGTCTCGCTGTTCCAAAGTGCTCTCAGTTTGAGCAGCATTTTAGCCATTTCTCCCCTGAAATACTTGTGACCCAGCCTGGAGAAGGCAGAGTGAGCACAAACAGCCACAGTTACCTCTCCTGAAATCCATCTGTAAGCTACCAGCAGCGACAGCACAGCCCATCACCCAGCAGACATTTAAAGCCTTGATCTCCTACATTCCCTGTCCACCCTCACACTTCCCCAGTGACCCGGTCAGAGCAGCTGAGCCACCTTTTTCATTCACAGCCCAGTTTGGTTTTGCAGGTCCTGCTGCAGGGAGGCTGACTAAGCCCAAACATATTTAGGTTGAATCAGATATAAATCTGTCCCACAACTCGAAATTATTTTCAAAACCCCTGTAAAAGTAATTCCAAAAGGACGATATAAATAACTTCCCTTTGTAAGGTTCACATAAGGAGGACCCAGCCTTTACCATATCTGAATGCTGGACTCCAAACCAGCCACTGTGAAGTCTTGAGGCCACTCCCAGCAATCTCTCAATGAAAGTTATATATGACTTTATATACTTGCTTTTACAAACAGTGCACTGAGCAACAACAAAAATTTATAAAGCCACATCATCCCCCAAAGTCTGAGAATTCAGTCTTTTTCAATCTTTTCTACTATGCACAGATCCTATAGTTTTGAGCCTTATCCACAGTGCTACCTTCATAATTTAATTTGTCAGCCTTTACTTTGTTCCAAAAGACAGGATGCAAGAGCAGTCTTTTAACTGTTTCTTGGTTAGAGGCAGTTAAAAAAATTACTTCACAGCATTTAAAACACTGAATATCCTTTTTTCTATTTTCTAGAAATAGGGGGGGGGGGAAGAAACACCAAAACCAATTCTTCATTTTCCCTCTTTTTTGTTTGCAGTAGAAAATTTTTCTCATGTCAACGATATTTTTTAAATACACATAACTCAAAAAAATTAAAGACAGTCAGAGAGTGTAAACAATAATGTACAAGCTTCAGCATTCATTTGGGTAAGTGAATTAAAATTTACTGTAGGTGATAACAGTGGTTTCACCTGCCTATAGTTTAAAGTCAGTTGTTCCACTCAACACAACCAAAGGTGACCTTAGAAAAGGCCAATCCTGCCTGGCGAGTACCTTGCAGGAATAATGGGCAGAGTTGTCTGCAGAAGGCATGGACATGGCTTCGAGTATTTCCAATACTTGTCCATGCTGTAAAACTTAGGAGTTGAATGATTTGAAGGCATCACTTTCCATTGTGATAAAACAGTTACCAGAAGTTAAAGCACTGAGACCTTAAGGTTCCTCTCTTCAAGGACATGGGAAAGCTTTTAAAAATGCGCGTGCTTATAAAATGTATAAATGCACATACAGACAGGGAAACATTTCAACAAGCAGAGAACTTATCAAATTCCTACTGTGAAGATCTTGAAAGAGGGTTTTTGGGAACTCTTTATAGAAAATTATACAGAAATTCTACCCAAATCCATCCCAGTGGAGATGGGTCTGGAGAGTATCTAGGTCCTAAATACGGTTTTCCTGGAAGACATCTCATACCTGTTTAGAAAGTGAGGCAGCACTACTGCAGCGACAGTGATTTTGGACATGTATTTAGATTATTTCCAAGATGCTCTTCACATATTTAGCACAATCATCTCAAGATTTGCATGACTAGATTTTTTGAGACTCTCTGTGCTCAGCTCTTCCTTCAGCCTTTGTACAGCCACAATTAATTTGTCCATAATCACAATTAATCATTTTTTAAACATGCCAAATATATACACTTCTCTTCATTAGATGAGATACTCCTACTGCAGAATATTTGCTGAAAACAGATGAGGACTTCATATATTTTCTTAGTCCATATTAGGGCTGTGACAAGCAAGACAATTACACTACATGTCAGAGAATTGAAGATAACTTGGTTTTAAAGCAAACCAAGAGGAGAAAATTTTTAGATTTTCATTTAGTTTGCCCCAAATTTGGAACCCTTTATGCAAGTTTCCTCTACAGTTTGTAGAAGCTTCTACTTGTGCTGAATACAGTTTGAAAGAAACAGGATCTACGGACTGAGAGCAGCAGGAACAGAATCACAGTGAGCATTCCCAAACACCACATTACTGGGGACTAAGGAGCAGCAGCCCTTTTGTACCCAGCCAGGGCACAAAGCTAAGGGTAGTAAAAAGACACAAGAAGCAGTGACATTTTAAAAGAAACTATTCCTCTATGGCCTTGTCCACAGCCATAACTCCAGAAAAGAGCTCCTTGTCTAACGTGCCCTCCAGGATTAAGAAGGCAGAGATATCATGCTATATATTAAAATTAGTATTTCTTGGCCTTGAATAGTTTCAGATCGGGCTCCTCACGTCCTGGACATGATTCAAATAAGCATCTTCTTCACTGGGTAATTTAACCTGCTCACATGCCTGGTACCTAAGATTTACTACCTCATCATTTCAGTTAAAATTTACAAAATTAGGTTTGGACAGAGGAGGGAACACCAACAGCAGTTGCAGCACCATTATGTTATAATGGAGATGTGAAACAAATTTGAGTAGAGTAATTCCTAACTACGATTTATCTGTAGATTAAAAACAAATAGGCACAATTAAACCCCAGGGACAGCAATAAGACTACCTGCACTTTCTGAGACCTCCCTACAGCAATGACTTCAGAATACAAATGGGATATTTTTACTTTTTTAAAGAAGGAATTTGACAAGAATGCTATGTGAAAAGCCTGAAAACAGTTAAAAATTTCTTTATATATCTTTAGAATTATCATTAATAACACAATCGAAATTACACATGGAGCTTTTATCATACAGTGCTTTCAAAAAGAGTTCAATATTGCTGTCTCCCACTACAAACAACAACAAAAAAAAAGATAGATGTGGAGATGAATTGATTGTTCAAGATATCTGGCAGCAAATCTGGGGAAAAAATTACAATTATCCTGTTCTTTAGCATTAATAAGGAAGACTGAGTAGTCCAACTTTAGGACTGTTTGCCTCCCAATATCCCCAGTAATGTCCTGCACATGTCCTAAGAGTTCCCAAAAGTAAGGAAGACCTAAATGGCATTTCATTTTCCTCCCTCCATTTTATATTCCCAAGATGCACCAAAAAGGAGCCCTTGGCAATGCTACCATGGTCAGTGGTGTCTCTGACAGGTCACAGCAGAGTATTTTGATACAGTTTGGATTGCCTCCCAGAAACAAAAGAGCGGCCTTAGTTTGAACAGTGTATAGGTAACGTGAAAGGAAATTCATAGAATCAGTCGCATTTTCACTCTACAAGCACATTTTAAATGATCATTTTTACACAAGCCACCCAGATACAATCCAGACTCTGCTGCTGGAGAAAGTTTGCACTACTTTACTCTCAATATACAAGGATTTTCTGGAGTTTCTCTCTCTCTCTCTCTGCCTCTATCTAAGGTATTGGAGTTGGCCCTAGGAGGGGGACATTTTGCCCTTATGCTGTTCACTGCTTTAATCTGCTATCCTCGAGAATGGGAGGGCACCAGATCACTGTACCAGTTACCCTCCCAAATCTCTAATTAATGTTGACAGTAAAATATTGGCCACAGCATTAACCACCTGATGAGAGAGCACTCCTGAGGCTTGCACATCCAATCAAGTGGGTTTCACTAAAAAGTGTCTCATTACCAACAATACCAGACAATTGCAACATTTTCTTAAATTAGCACTAAAATAGAGATGACTCACTTTGTACTGTTATAGATGGTGATTTGTCTCTCTTCTCTCCATTTCATTCCCTCCCGCCATCCCTCAACCAGATGTAAAACTTCCTTTTTCTGCAATGGGAAGAGAGAGAGGCAAAAAACCAACACCAAAATCTCAAAAACTCTGTATTTAGGGTAAGCCACTCTGCAGCATCACAGCTTATGAACTCCAAATATAGATGCACTCATCTGCTCCTCCAAGCAGTTGCACGGCCTACAGTTCCTTCAGCCCTGAGGCACACCGAAATTTGTACCTGTGAGAGAGAAACCCAGCAGCCAAAAATGCAGTTAAAGCTTGGTTCTTCCCATAGCTTCCAAAGAATTGGGTTTATTTCAGTTCCCTGCAGTGCAGTGCGCAGTGTCAGCCTATTTACAGCACTATTTACATTAATGCCTGATCCAGCAATCATCCTGCAGATATATCAGAACTGTTTCAGGGATAATAAGGAAGAACGTAGTTTTGCAGCAACACAATGTTAAAAAGCAAAGAAATTTCTTGCTCTGAGAATGTCTTTGCAATAAAATTCATGGATTTAGATTGCAATATTCTGACAGGACACATGCATCGTGATAAAAAGACCCCACAAACACACAAGCCTCCCAAGTCCAGAGTAGCCCAAGTCCCAGACACATCATCAGGGCAAACCTCAAGTTTACTCAGAGAAGCAAATTGTTTCCCAGGACACTCTACTCCTACCAAAACTTCCAAGTGTTTCCTCTTTCCTCCATAACTTGCCAGTCTCCTTACCCACTGTATGTCTCTGCTGGCACTACAGATACAGTTGTATTTAAATAAAGCAAGCACAGCATCTTCATCTAAATGTTAAGGAAATATTTATCAGCACAAAGGCAGTCTCAACCCATACAGTGTTTACAATGGTTTTTATCTTCAGGCTACATTAGGATTTGCTGTGAAATGGTATTTGCAATGACTTGTGAATCACTGCCAAATGTGGTTGCACCAACCATATTGCAAAGCTTTGCACAGCAGTAATCACGGGGTATGTCTGACACTGGGAGCAATTGGTACAGAAGAGCAGTAAAAAAAGATGGTCTGTTCTTTTCTCACTTAATCCCTTCTGTTGAGGCACTCCTAAAATTCAGAATAAAATATGAACTAAGAAAACAGATGCCCTTAATGAGGCCCTCTGTTACTCCACTGGAGTATCTCTGAAAAAATAAAATATATAGATGCTGTTTCAGCAACTAAGACAACAGAATTAGTAGGGAGCAGAAAGTTTGTGATTCTTTGGGGCAGAGGGTTATCTCACACAGAGAGGAATAGTTGGTGAGCTTGGAGGCACTGATACAAGTTGCAGAATGCTAAGATATCATCTGCCTTCATTTCTCAGCACACTTCTCTTGATACCAAGCCCCACTCCTCTCCTTAAAACTGGAAGTAAATAAATAACTGTAACTGAATAGATTAAAAACATGCAAAGGCAATTTCTGCCTTATGAGAAAACCTACATGTAAAGAGATTTTAATGCAGAAAATTGCTGCTCCTTGTTTAAGGGAAACATTCTCACTCAATCTGATAATTACACCTAGCTCATCCTCAAATGTATAAACACAGAATACTGGATCTGATAAAAAAGTGCAAAATCGATCTTGTACACTTTTAATTCCACAAACCAAAACAAACAAATAAATCACTCTAAAGACTCTAAAAGATCTCTCCAAAATCTATTAAAGTCCTCTTAGACTCAAAAATCTTCCTATTTAACAGCATTTTGGCAGCTGTGTATGAGCCACAGAACATTTATGGCGATTTCCACTTGTGATGCACAGCTACAAAGTGGCATTTCTGATTAGCCCAGTATAAAAAGGCATTTGAACATGCTGAATTCAGTTACCTGAGCACTAGTAACCTGCATCTCAGTTTTTTCATAAGATTATGCAGTGGTGATAAACCCAGCTTTGCAAAAGCACAAAATCTTTCATCTGCCAGCAAACATTATTTGGCATTTACTTATTGCTCTAAGAAAAAAAAAAGATTCCTCAATGATTAATTTTCAGAAATAAAGCTTTATACTCAGTGTATTTCCTGAGAATAAAATATTAAATCTAAAGTTGATTTACGGATCTTCTTTATAATAGAAGTTTATTGTTCTAAAGAAATTAATTACTGTATTGAATAGAAAAATATTACAAACTAACTAGTTTGTAACGCAGCTGGAGAAACTTTATACACTAATTCCTGAATAATTAAAATACACTGATTTCTGGTATAGCATCATCTTTTAATATCCCTAAGCTACTCTCTGTACTTTTATATGGTCAGAACTCATTCTGATCCAAGGTCCAACCTAAATTACCCTCAGCTGCCTCTCTTTACAGCATCTCATTCATAAATATTGCATATGTTCCTATATTCCTCTAAAACAAGAGATGGTAGACTAGTGAGAGACTCAGAACTGGTTGCTGGGGATTTACAGATAACATGCAGATAAAATGCAAATAATCATTTTAAAATTCAGTGCAGAGTTCAATGATTTTAAGTTCAAAATTGCCATCAACAACTATCACTTATTTAAGTAAAACAAGAGAGAAATGACTCAAAAGAATTGTGTGTGTGTGTGTGTCACTCCTACCTTGACAAAAAAAAACATTTTTAATCTTCTTACATCACATATCACAGGAGGTCTCCAGTCACTTTAGGACAGTAGGAGAGAAAAGGGGGAAGTTATACATTTTCAGGCACTAACAATTTAAAATTAAGACAAGAACAAATATTGTTAGTAAAAGCAAAAGACAGTGAGGAAAGCACCTCAGCTTGTGGAATAACAATATTGTTAAATAGAAATGGTTGTTTTCTGAACACAGTCATTTTATAAAATGTACAGTAAAGCTTTTATATGTAAATTACTCAAACTCAGAAACCTTTCACTTCAAATTGAATTGAGAATAGCTTGAAGAAGAACACTTTAGTGAAAACGTGCTTAAAATGAACAAAATCAAGAGCAACTAAGGTGCACACGCAATGTTTCACTGGGAAAAAAAAATCCCTGTAAATAAATATTTGATTGATGCACTGCTAACAAAAAAGGACAAAAAAATTGGCTTCAAATATATTTAGATAGCCTCTTAATACATGCATCTGCTTTTTCTTTGAAACTGATTATATTTGTTAAACTATGTGTATTGCCACCAAATACATAACCGTGTCACATGAATGATTAAAGCCACTACAATAGAACAACATTATACAAATAATCACGTTACCACATTTAAAAGCTCCCTTTGCTGACATACTACAATAATGCAATTTTCCCTCAACTTTTGAACTAAAAGTCATATGATACCATCGCTGTAATTTTAACTTGCCGACATCCCTTACAATAATCCAATCACATCTGTTGGTCAAACTTGAACTGTTCTGTACCAAACCATCATACCAGGTACTCCATGAAGGTGCTGTAGGCTGGGAACTGTGGTTACAAATCCCACATGGATTTTAAAAGTTATATACAAAGCAACTGCCATATCTGTTGTTTTTGCCAGTTTGCAAATGTATTTATCTAGCAAACCTGGGCATCTCTAATGATGTCCTGCCTGGAAATGCCAATTGACACAGACCATGTTATTGGAATGCCAACCTCATATTTTTATTTTTGGTATAAATTCCTGGTAACTTAAGTACTTTGACAAAACTTACTGCAATCCTTATGTTTCTCTATGACTGTGTTTCATGTGACTGCTGCACCAGGGCCATGTACAGATAAAACAGTCTCATGGCACTCTCACTGCTGATAAGAGGATGAGGTGGCACACTGAGGTACCTGACCATGGATAAGTAAAACAAGAGCTAATCATTGGGCAAATACGAAGAGAAAGCAAGGCTCACCTCAAGAAGAAAATATAGCCCTTACCAGAAATTAACTTACGTGGAGTTTAATAAAACTCTCCTGCCATAGTAGCAAAAGAATAATCTCTTTGTAAGGCTGCGCCCTTAGTAAAATTACTTTGAATTCTGTTATTGATTGTATGCTTCCTCCTGTAAGAATATGGAAATCTGATTTTATTCCGTGCTTGTAGGGTAATTCTCCGTAAGGATTTGAATATGGAAGAGCCAGGGAGACACTTGTCCTATAGCAAAACTTGGGCCTTGGTTTATGAGTTTGTGAGGACAGCACGTAAATTTAAGCAGTGACCAATAAAAGAAACTGGTCCTGCTGGCCTTTGTAAACTAAATAGCGATCTTCCCCACATCAGCTAAGTCAGGCTTGCAAAACTAACTCTAACTAAAAAGATTAAGACATCAGGCATTAAAAATAGATCTGGGGCCAATTAAACTGTAAGTGCAATGTACAATGCCCACAGCATGAGATCTCCTCACCTGTATTTCCCACCAAGAATGACAATAATGAAAAACTCAAACCAAAATATAACCTGGTGATATTTCCTCAGTTATCAAAGAGAAGTACTCACCTGGGCTGAGTGAATGAGGAGAATTTTGAAAGAAGGTATTATTACAACTATAAGCCAAAAACTAAAATGTTATTAGTTCCCTTGCTAACTGATATTCAGCTATTAATGCTGAACTCCATCTAACTTACCTGAATGCTTTTCTCCCTCTCGATTGCTAAATGTGTGTACAATACCATGAAGGAGACTTAGGTATATTGCAAAGGTTATATTTTAAGATGATATTGGATGGCTGCATTTGACTTTTTAAATCTTTCTCACTCTACTTCAGAAAAAGGATCAGAAATCCATGTGGCTTTGCCACACTACATCTTTTGGTGAAAGCAGATGGATATTTTTAGCATGAAAAACGACTTATGAATTTTTGAACATTTATTAAAAGCAATACTGCGGAACATTTCAGGAAACATAACCCACCAGAAATCCATTCGTGTTTACATCTAAAAAAAAAATATTTTTCTCCCCTGAGTAAAATGATGTCTCTAATGACAGCAGACGTAAATGCTGAAAGCACTTTCAATGCTTTCAATCATTCTTGTACTTGGTGCTATTTCACTTGTGTGTACAGCGGGTGAACATGCAGTCCAAGCTGCTAATAAAACAACTCTGAGTTAACAATTAGTTTGATTTTTTTTAAGATAATATTGTCAAAATCTTCCTACCAACATTATTACACATGACTCTTCCCAAGGCATGTACAGCTAGGTTGTGGCTGTGTGTCCTTTCTTAGAGAAGGACAAGAAAGGAAAGAGTTTCATTTCTATAGGAAAAAGTATCCTTTGCTCAACATAGTCACACATTGTAGGCATTTACAAATAGGAATGAGACCTTAGTGTTGATCTTTTCCAGTGACAAAGGCAAAACCTTTTAGACAAAAGTCTGTCTGAGAAAGGAAGATTTTTCAATTCACAGGTTCCCAGTTCCCTTAAGGCAGTTCAATCCAGGAGCTGCCTTTCCCTTTAGTGATTGTTGACACCACAGAGGAAGAAACAGACCTGGATTCTTCAGTTCCTCCTGATAAAATGCTGTATTTCTTAACTTTACTACCTAAAAGAAATAGTATTCTGTTTTACCTTCTTTATACATGACTTTCTCAGGCTTGCTTCGGGAAAAAATCTTTTGGAATTGTGTAAATGGTCAGAATACAGATATTCCACACAATTTGTTATAACATGTAGGAGATATAAGGCCAAGTTAAGCTAGGATACTAACAACAAAATTAAGAAGCAGAAACAATTATAACTAAAAAGTTAAAGAATTGTACCTAGGAATAGAGTGACATAAATGAAGGAACACTGACCAACATTACTTCTCTTCCCTTCACCACACTAATTTGCCAAATCTTATCTATAGTTTTTGCTCCAGGTCTTTTTATAGTTACTACTACTACTACTGAAGAATTTAGGAGGTTAAGCCATGAATCAGGGCCCCAATGTGCTACCAGCTCAACAAACACTGACAACAAATGGTAAGTGCTCCAGGACATCCTTAAATGCATTGTTCCCAGTGCATTTTCTATTCTTTTTATGATTTGAATATACAAATATTTGAAACACAGAGGTATTTATAAGAATTATAGTATTCCTGTAACTTTCTGCATCAGAACCAGATTAGATAACAATACAAACGCTGTAAGAAATGTGATAATTCAGTCTCTGTTTACCAATGATAATTCTGATAACACAAGAAAACAAAAGCATTTAGGATACTAAGAAGGCAAAATAAGGGGTTTTTTTCCCTGAAAATAACCTAAAGAGTAGACTTCATAAAAACGTGAGCAAATCACCGAGCAGCAGCACAGCGGTCCTGGCACTACGCAGATTAAAACACCCCCAAAAGGGGCAGTGCCACCTTTCACCTGTGACACAGCCACAGGGGCTCAGCGCCCACCAGTCCCCACAGAGCAGTGGCAAGCGAGTTGTTGTAATGAAGAGCAGAGGTATACAGCCTTTATCAGATGAGAGGGGATTTGTCAGAGATTAATAGAATTCCATTGTAATATCCATATCTCACAAAGGCATACTCTGACAGGGTCCAATTACTTTCAACAAGCTGGGCCTGCTACATGGACCCTCTGAACCGGAATGGCCCTCCAATCTGTATGCTTTCGTTCAGACAGATAACACCAACGTGTTTCTCTCTGTGATCACTGCCTAACTTAAATGAGTTAATCTCGTTTTCCAGATGAATTGTTATTTTGTCTCCCGCAGGCTGTGATTACCGGATAAAAGTATTGTGTTAACAGGAGGGCCAGGGTCTTTTCAGCAGCGGATTCCACATTCAGATAACCAGCCAGAGAGGCTTTCGCTTGCTTGCTTGGGGTTTTTTTGCCCTTTTTTTTTTTTTTTTCTAATGTGAAGTAAGAGAGTGGCACTAACAGGAGAAAACTATGAAATGACACAGAGATAAACCTTCCCAAATAATTACGTAACTTCATCAGAGGTCAGAGGAGCAGTTTATCTTCATATTTCAAAAGAGTGTCCCGGTGAACCAATCTCATTTACAGCCTACCTCTACATATTTTAAGATGTTATTTGCCTTTCAGTTCATGCCTGCCCTTTCTTTCTCTAATGGCCTTTGTTTCTGAAGCCATTATAATGTGCTTGAGAAGTTCACAAGGAAGCCTATCAGAATATAAATATTTGGAAGCACGGAAAACTATCTAGGCAGTATCAGAAAACAGGAAGAAAAAAACAAGCCCAAGATTTCACAAACAGTTCTCTTCAACTGATGAAGCAAGAGACATATGGTGAGAGTTATAGTCAACAGCACATTTTTCTGAGACAATGTATTTTCTCAATGGCAGCAGTGAGATTCTTCATTTCCTTTTCTCGACAAGATGTGAAAAAGAAAAAGCCCCACTCTAATGTTAATTCTTAAAAAGTACACCATGGGTGGGGGGAAGGCCTAACACAGGAGGAGCATCTGACTAGCGTACGAAACATCAGATTGTGTAGTTGTGCCTTGACCACCAGGACAATCCCTTCATGGCCAAGAATGACTCACATTGACCCCATTCAGGCAAATCCCATCCCACCAACAGCAGCAGAACTGCAGGAATTACATCAAGTCCGTGTGGCTCGTGCATTTTCATCCATATAGAAAAAAACCATGAAACTAGGTGTTATTTCAGTACCTAGTGCCAAAAGGTAAATAAAATTTGATCTCTGAATGCAGTAGATTTCTCCAGTGGCTCTCCCAGTGCGTAGATCCAAGTTGTTCCTGAGGTGAGTTATGTCAACAATTTGGAACAAGATGCAACATCCAGTCGCTGGCGATGCATCAAACACTGCCCATGAAATGCAGTCAATAAGCTTGTGAAAGCTTCCTGACAGAAAGCCACAACCTTTGACTGCAAAAAGCCAATGTCTTCAACAGTGTATGAATGAACGTTGGTGCAGGATGTGCATCCAAAGCACAGGGCGGGTGTATCCCCTGCTGTGGCACAGGTCTGGGGCCGAGCAAGCCCTTCAAGTCCTGGGCACCCACTTCTGCAGAGCTGGGCCCTGGAAAAAACATCACAGCTTCCTTTATGCTCCTGTGCCCCCATTTCCTTCCACAGGAAAGGAGGAGGCTGAGGCTGAAGCAAAAAGCGAATCTGAGGAACATCAGTCTCTACACAGAAATTTGGGCTCCATCTTTCTTACACAAGAACTGCCATCAGCAGGTATGAAAATCATTCATAGGTGGCCAGGTAAATTAATGAAAAGATGACACATTTTGGAGCTTCTATATGACAGAGTTTAAATATTTGTTTCTCATAATGAAGTGAAAAGTCTGTGCATCTGGAACTGCAGCCATCATATCACTGACTTCCATTTTGATCAAGTGTGAACACTGAAAAGCATTAGCAGAGAAATTTTCCAGCTTTCTGCTGCACTCTGTGAGAGCTCTGTTTCTCACAGAAACTATGAAAAACAGTGCTACAATTTTGTAAGCAGAACTTTCTCTATCTTGCACCTGCAGTTGTTGTGTAGTATTGTTATGATATTGTCTGGGAAAATATTCTGAAAAGTTTTAGCCAACCGGTGCAGGAGGCGGATGGTCGGTGTCCAATGACCTTATGCCATGCTGGCGACCCAAGCAATAAAACTGACATATAAACTGATTACTTTTATTTTTATTAGTTTATATAAACTGATTTATAATTAAATAAATGGGTTATTATTGCTCCTGGTGTGTCCTTCCTCGCTGCTTGACCGAACACAGCGACAATCAAGTTGGCAATATTCTCATTTCCAGCCTTATATTCTTACTAGAGACAACAAGTTCAACCTCTATACTGGAAGTAAGCTCGTAATCCATCATTTAAAGGCCCCTGGTATTTTTCAAAATGGGTAGGTGATAACCCAAGGGTTCACATCCTCTCAAGAAAACGAGCTTTATGCGTAATACAACAGAATGCAAAATGTCCATACAGTGTAAGCAGTCAATCACCTATTTAGGGTGTAAAAACAAAGTTACAGTAAAAACATGTCTTCTGTCAAGAAGGTGAGCAGAAAAGATGGTTTTTACACAGTAGGCATTTTCCTCAGGTGTACAAGGAATCACATGGCTTGCTGGGCTACAAAAAGCATATTCCAGTCCTCTTGTACACCCAGCACTGTGTTTTATACTGCTTAGCAGGAGACCAGTGGTGCTGCTAGGAGAGTGTGAAGGGCTCCTATGCATCATCATAAACAAGATAAGCAGAATTATTTCCTAAATTACAAACAACTACAGCCATAACAAATCACTGAGGGGAGCAGGGGACGCTGTGGGCACAGTGTGGGCACAAAGACGAGCTTTTAGCAGCTTCTGTCACTGCTGCTGCTGCCGTAGGAGCAGAAGGCTGGTGTGACTTTGCCTTGTCTTTGTCAGAAGAAAGAAGGAACAGTATTTTTCTGTCCTTTTTTTACAAGTGTTTTGATTGCATTGCTTCTCGAGTTAGTCTAGGAAAGGGTAGGCCTCAGTAGAGATCTCAGAGGCCATAGGTTCCCTGAGGAATATCCTCAGTAGGAGGATTTTTTTCCCCTTTTTCTTGCTTAATTAACAGATCAGATGTGGGAAAAAATATGAATAAACATCAGGCAGTGTCATTTAGAGACTGGTCACTTAGACTAACCCGTGATGAGTTTATACACAGGCACACATGGGATTAAGCTTCCAGCAGAGCTGTAACCAGGACTGCTCACATCCTGGCTCTGGGTTTTGTGCAGGACGCAGCCCTGACATTCAGCTCGTTATACAGAAATTGCAAGTTACTGGAGAATAGTCCCATTTCAGATCTCAGTGGAAGAAAACACTGGTCACAGTAACACAAGAAAGCATTCCTCACAGTAACACTCTTTTTCCAGACAAAGCCAACATTAGAGTAGCAGAAATGGTGCTAGTAAAAAGCGATGTGAATTGGTAACAAAGAAGCTTGATCAGCGTGATGGAGACAGACAGTCAGAGACACAAATTGAATCTCAGACGCAAATTAATTTCTCATTCATTTTTCTGTACACCGGTGCTATAAAACACTTTGCAAAAGTTGCATTGAAGGTAGCAGCTGGAAATTATATTGTTTCAAAAGCTGAAAATATTCTCTATGGAGAAATTTTAAACCCATAAACTTTTTCTTTTCTTAGTTTGTTTTTTATTTTTAATACTGCATCAAAGTGCACGCAGAGCAGATCCATGAATTGCTACGACTTTATTTTTTTAAAATAGCCAGCCTGTTTTATTCAGTGGTCTTATAAACATAAAATTGATAAAATGGACAGCTTTCTTTCTAAGCTAGCTTACATCTCTCCTTTTTTGAAAGCTTCCTAAACATGCAAGCACTCCATAAAAAAGTAACTGGTGCATGCAGAAGCAATGCAGTTCACAAATGAAGCAGTATAATGTCAATGGTTTGAAATTGTTCAGTCTCAGTTGTTTTCCAAGTCAATGCACTGGCAGTCTTGCCTGAATGCAACTAGTCAATAGAGAGAAAATAAATAGAGCATTTCCAGAATTCACCCATCAGCACTGAAAAGTGTCTGCTTACTATTACACAGTTTTAACATGTCATAATCGTTTTTCACAGTACAGAAACCCTCCTTACACCTTGGACAAAGAATGAATGACTATTTTAGCACCCTATACATATCTCCTAATAGAAATTCTAAGCAAACTGTATTGACTATAGTATTTTAAGTGGTGTTATTAAAGTAAAATCTGAATTATTTAGCCTATTTTTAATGCTACATTATGAACAAAAATTTATAATTCAGATATCTAAAAGTAGAGACTTCTGTATTTGGATTTCTGAACATATTCATTTCTGTAAATACCTATACATTGAACAAGCTCCCTGCAATTTCAGGTAGAGTTGAACACCACATTCCATGCACAGTGTTATTCCCATAAAGAATCCTATTGACTATTAAGTTGGACAGGTTTTGCTCACACAGGTAAAAGCTTTAGTGGCACAGCTCTATGACTTTAAACACCCAGACATTAAGCAGCAGATAGATACACGTGTCTCTTATCTTTCTATCTTTTATTTCCCCCGTGCTGTATGACAAGTGCCATGTCAAATAACACCACTGGGCTGAATGCTACACAAAGACAGGAAGGAAGCAGACAGGACAGACACATTGCTACACTTTTGGAAATAAAAAAAAAGGTTCTGCCTGCTTCTCCAGGCAGCTATATGCTAAATTGCATCTAAGGTGCTATGCTTACTTAGATAAGGTCCTTGCAATGCCACATAATTACAGAAAGGATCTGCCATAGTCTGAAAAATGAGAAGTATGTCTTTTCCAATCCCCTGCCTTGTTATCTGTCACCTGGATGAAAATCATGTGCAAAAAAAAATAAAGAGGGGGAAAAAATTCCCCTTCAGACCCAAGAACACACTAACGCCCACGGATATAAATGTTACAATAAAAGAGCAGGACGTCTACTAGCAGAGCTTTTATAGCTTAACAGTATTTTGACAACAAATGTTCATATTTCATTTGAAATTTATGAAACCTTTGTGCCTGTAATCCCATGAGCAGCTACATGGTAAATGAAAGTAGCAGGCAGTCTAGATTAATAATATTTTGCTTCATACTGGAAGAACATTGTAAGAAAAAGAAATCTTGCTTTATCTGCTCTCTCTCTCTCTCTTTTTTTTTTTTTACAGTGTCTGTATTGGAGCAGATTCAGAGCTCTAAAACCTGCCTGCAAATATTCACAGCTGCCTTATTAATTTATGAGAAACTGAAGGACCCATCACAAGGTATAAGCAAGCAATTTAGTAATAACAAGTAGAGGGGTATGATACATGGCAAAATACCACAGCTCCTAGTGTTAGAGAGCTACCAGTGGTTTAAATCAAGTTCAAGGGGAATACCTGGAGTAAGCTCCTGTACTGCATATGCTAATAAAAAATTGGTATGGAAAAAAACCATTGCCCTATGAATCATAACCTTTGCTTTCACATTCTCACAGTTTAGACATACATGTATGCTAAAAGCCCAAGTGTGGCTTCTTGCACTTAAATGTCTAAGTGTCTTTTTCAACAGCTCCATTTATCTTCAAGCACATCCAACAAAAACTGTCCATGTTTTCCACATTTTTAAAGTAGTCTCTCAGTGCAAGCTAACATGGCAAATAGGATGTGAGCCTAGAAAGTAGATATTTATTTTTGTTAAAATGTATACATTTTTTTGAGCTCTCATGTGGACTTATCTCACATACACAGGGTATATTAGGGTGGTGAGATCACCCTGATGTTTGCCTTTCAAAGAACACGTCATTTTAGAAAAGATGATTTAGTGCCACATGGAAGAAAAACACCCACCAAACCTACAATCCTGGGTTTTCACTACTATACTGCAATTAATATTTGCCACCAAAACCAGAACACGAGAGTTACATTGTTTGCATTCTTTGCTCATAAATGCACTACAGTTTGTCAAATATATTAGCAACCAAAAGAAGCCTTCCATCAGCATCTGTGCTGAGTGGATTCAATAACAGTCTAACCAATTTACTATAAAACTTTTATAGAAGCATTATATACTTGCATCAGGTTCACAGTTTTATTAATTTACACAGATTTTATGGTTTCTTGAAGTTCTTACGTCTGAAAGAATGAACTGATACTTGAAGAAAGCTGAGTCTAGTGAGAAAATGATCTGCTTAAATACCATTCAGTCTCATAAAAGAGTAACTACAGAGTGGCTGTACCACCATCTACATTTCCATATTTATAAAAACTGATATAGGTATAATTGGTTAATAATGTCTGCTCCTTCGAATGCAGAATAAAATAAGTTTTATTGATTAGTTTTGTGGTTTAACTGCTGATTTGGAGGAGAAGGGGAGGTCTTGAAGGACAGTAGGGTAAAGGGAGGTTTAGAAGATTTTTTTTGTTTTCTAGAAAAAGGTCCAGGAAATAATTGTTCCTCCGAGTTCCCTTTAAGGATGTTCCAGAGCAATAAATTAATGACAGGAGCTTTCTTCCTTTCCAGAAAAAGACTAAGTCATTTACATATTTTAACATTAATATATTTTATGAAGTGGGACTCAATCAGAAAGCAGCTTTGTATCTGTAACCAGCACTGGCACCAGCTAAGTCCAAGAACCAACTTTAAACTTCTAGACAAAGGTTTGGTCTGAAAATCAAACATTGCCTAATGAAGTATACACTGTACCACATTGTATTGCTTATGACACCAGAAACTGCTCAGAAATTACTGAGCAGCTCTCCAGAGCCTAAAACCCAACCCCATTATTTGTGCTTACAGAACAATCCCATGACAGAACATCTGTAGCTATTACCCCACCAACAAGCACAGCCTATGTAACAGCATAACAGAAAAAAACATGAGCAGAGTGTGGAGTAAAAACTGGCAGTGGAGTGGATTGTTACCTACAGACAAAGCAAATGCGCTTCCTAAGAGGAAACACCACACCCTCCAAGCCTGAGGAGTATCAGGAACATTAGAGCATGAGCAATGCGACAAAATGAACATGGAGTCGCATCCTGCACAACATGGATGAGCCCTGTCAAACACACTACTCATAGAATATGTGTGTGTGTGTATACACAGCACATAGAAGTATCTATAGATAAGAGAAGCATGTGTATATAATGCTTAGAAGTACAGAAGTAATATGCATATATAAATTTTAAAAATGTATCTATATACCCAGAACAGAGAGTGTGTGTGTGTGTGTGTGTGTGTGGCTGTACACTCACAGATACTTCTGGATAAAGGAATGGCAGAGAGAATTTCTCAGTGGAATCAGTCTGGACTGCCCCTGGGCTCAGACTGAGCCATCGAATCCTCTTAGTGACCCTCACCCAGGGGCTGCACTGCACCTCAGCATCCAGAGGAGTTTCTTACTCTGACCAAGCACATGGCAAAACACACCTTGAAGACAGAAGGAATCTCCTTTACAGGTTTAGTTTCATGTTTGCTTAGACTTACTTGCTAGCTGAGTAAATGGGTTGAAGCCAGAAAGTTTGCTAGTTTGTATATCTTCAATCAAAACTAAAATAAAGTTGTAATGCCAAGGAATTTAGTGTGCTTAACCTGGGCCTGCTCTAAACACTTTTTTCCAGCTGCTTGACCTTTGGTACTACCCCAAGATATAAACAAAAACTTTTAAAGTGTTCAGTGGCTCTTGCAGCAGTTCTAGAAGAGCAACTCCAAGAGAGAAGTTACCCAGATTTTGAAGTATCTTTTTTCCAGATACCTTTTTATCATTTTCACAACATCACATTTTTACTAATACTGAGATATTCACAGCTTCAAAAATAAAGCTACACTCAATTACAAAGCCAAGTGCAAGGAATTTTGCCAGGTTAATTTCACCATATTTTCTCCATACCCAAATTAGCTGAGTCAAATTCAGCTAATTTATTATTAGAGCAGTATCTTCAAAGGTGTATTTCTTAAATATGTTAATATGTCATGCAAACTGTATTTGCAAGCATCAAGAGCCCTGTAATGTGTGCTGGAGAGAAGGGCATGAGGAGATCTGATGAAATTCAGGATGCTTAATGTCACATAATAGAACCAAAAGGAGAGTCTTCTCCAAGGTATGATACAGACAAGAGTGAACAAACGAAGGAAGTCAATAAGGAGTTTTACAGCAATATCAAATAGATCTCTATTTCTGTAATGCATACGACTTCACTTATGTGAATCGCCCGTGTATTTTAAGACCACAGTTTTTAAAGGGTTCAGTTGGATATTTCCTCTACCCTTCACCCCTGTGCTCTGAGCCACAGCTGACCTGGGATTGTATTACAGGCCTTTCTATTTTAAAATAAAATTCTGCTCCCATTTAAGAATCATATTTATAAAAAACAACGAAGAGAGCCTTAATTATCATATCATATAGTATGGTATATCATAAATCCAGACATAGTACTCTCATACAGTTCTAAATCACTTTCCCCTATCACCCACAAAGACCACATAGACCAGAAGTGCTGATCTACAGATAACAGTTACCCATCCAGAAGGCATTTATTGGACTGTCTCCCATCATCCAACCTCATAAAGGTCATATAAATTTATTAATAAAATGTAGAAACAAAAATACAGCTACAGTTAGAGCATCCCAAAATTATAAAAATACCTCTGAATATTTGTTCATTTAATTCCAACTACATTAATTGTTTATAATACCTCAACTGAAGATTACAGTAGCTCAGATTTCCAATCTTATTTCTCTTCTGGTATTTTGAGTACAGCAACAAAACAGAAACCCAGAGGAAATGCAGGACCTTCCCTTTTTTCTTTAAAAAAATCAAATAAACTTCATAAATACATACATTGCACCTGTTCAGACTAAAGACCATTTCCATTCCCTCAGCCAAGCACTGAGAATATTAAACAGAAATACAGTTTTTATTAAAGTATCATAAATGTGGTAGCTACACATGCATCTCAAGTAACACCTTCTAATTGTCTTTATGGCATTAGCCCAGTTCCACAACACACGAGAAAAAAAAAAAAAAAAAAGGAATGGAGTCTCATATTTTTGTATTTTCCACTGGGAAGATAAAGATAGGTCTGGTTTTGGAGAGTAGTTTAGTACTAGTGATAGTTTGGCCTTTCCCCATGTGTGTCTTTCCAACCATACTGAAAGAAGTAAAAAGAAAGCTGTGCTGAATTTTTCTCAGAAGTGAAGAAGAGGATCATAAATTGCTCTGAAATCTCCCTTGACTTTATATCAGATTTTGCTCTTTTACATCAGAGAACTGCCTTCTCTGCTAATTGGCAATATGTCCCAGTGTTTGATGTTTACTCAGCTACCATCCTCTGCTACTCAGGCTCTTCCCAAAAAATTCAGAACCTTAGTTAGTTCTAGGGAGTTTTTGATGGAGGTCTCCTTTATTGTCCACATGTTTTGCAGTTGGAAATTTCAATTGCTTCCTTCAAGAAGTTAAATAAGAAATCAAAGGCCAACAAGGAAAATAAAACCAGTCAGTTTAAATGACGTATCGACCAGGGAACCATAAGCTAAATTGAGACATATACACTTATGTTACAAGGAACTCATGGCACTCACAACTTCTCTTTTCTTGTACTGAATCAATACGTGGTTGTGCTTCTTCAAGAGAAGCCAAAGTAAAACATATCCTTTTGGAAAAGAGATCATCTTCCACACAGTAGAAACAACTAAAGTAGATATTAATAAAATATATATATATATAATAGTTATTTTCACCTTCAGTTAAATTGTGCCCTATTTTATAGTGCTGAAATAGAAAAATCTTAAAATAACAACAAATCCCCGGGCTTCTACTAACAAGGGCACTATAGAGATTTACAGGCCTCTAGTGATTTCTAGAGTGCTAGTTTGTGTACCAGCATCAGACTGATGCTTCTGCATTGAAAACCTGCAGCCAATCACTGTCATATTATTTCAGGTTTGTTATGTGTGGTGGCACGGTATTGTTTGCTGTTGCACAGGCACTCCAAGAGCTCAGTCATGATCAGGTTTCATTGTTCAGCACAACAAAAGCACATGCAGAGAGCAGTGCTCCAGCTCCTGCACGCAGAGACTCCGACTGCTCTCGGTCACTATTTCCGAGTGCCAGCCCCAGTGGGACACCCAGGACTGTGGTACCTGGCAGGTGCCAACACAGATTAGCACAAGCTCTGTGCAGGCACAGGCACCCAGAGTCCTCCTCGCATTTACCTCGGTGCTGAACACAAATATTGAGTTTTAACAGCAGCTTTAGAGGTGGCTTTTTGCTTATTTTTAGTTCAAGATTGTTATGCATTGGTGAGAACAAATGAAACCTTTGTGGGCTGAATCATTCTGGAATTTTCCTGCTCAGATCCTCTTGCCACACCTTTTCAAGACAAAAAGTATTTTCAAGTATTGTCATAGAGAAAAGACACATGAAAAAATCCAACTGTTGTCTTCATCATGCCAGCAGGCTTGACAAACGTTCCCTCTACACCCTAAAAGCACAGCAACAACTCACCAAAACTTATATGTAAAGGCATGAACCCTGACTAAATGCACCATTTAAAAACTACAACTCAGATAGGCAGGGCTTCTCGAGAGATACCATTTTTTTGCAGCCAAAATTCCTCCCCTCCTACACCCTTCCCTGTAGAGTTCTCAGCAGCAAAGCAATTTACTCTCGTTACTCAACCTACAACACTAAGAGCATTTTTTCTCCTCAAAGTCATCTGGAGGGATGGGTAAATCAGACCAGGTTAAAAACAACAACAGCAGAAAAGAAGAATTACAGTGCTCAATTTTCACAGAGAGAGAACTAAACCTTTTAGCAGGACGGATTAGTTCATGGTCCCTCTGAGCCCCACGTTTCTCAGGGAAGCTGCACGCCTGGGACTGGGAAGAGCGCGGCTGGCACAGAGTCGCCACCTACCCTCAGTGCACAAAAATTCCTCAAACAACCTGAGAGCTCATAAAGAAAGCAACAAAGAAGGCCAAACAGCAAAGGCCAGAAGATTTAAGACGTATGATTTACTTGGGATACTTGATCCCAAACATTCCTGCTATTCCTAAAACGTCCCCAAGGAAAGAAGATTTCAGAAACTTGCCTGGTGGTTGGGAGAAGAAATTAAAAAAACCCTGGCCTTCCTTATAAAACAACCTGATTCCCCAAGTAATTTTCAACAATACTTGTAGCAATTATTTCTAAAACCAGGTATTTTTCCCATTTTACAAAAGTAAGAACAAATTTATTTCAAAGACGCCAATTTAAACACATTTTCATGAGTTTATACCTTGTTATTTTTCATCTTTCTTTACTTTTTGGAAATTATTAATACATGATGCAGTATTTTCCCTGTATTTAACTCGTCCTCAAACAGATGATTTACGGTTCATGTTTTAATACTACAAAAACATCTCAGTGTGGACTCATCAGTAAAAAGAGCTCAACTCTCTCTTTTCCTACATTTTACATCCTGCCTCAGGCTGAAGATCTGGGGGAAAAAAAATCAAGCACTGAAGCCTCTTACAGTGTTGGACAGTTTCCTTATGGTGGTAGTAAATGCCCCAGAGCATGAGTCATTTGTAACTTCTCCAGGAACAAACAAACAGAAGCTATATAACAATATACTCTCAGAAGTTATCCTAACCTCACAAGGGGCAGTTAGGGAAAATGCTCTATGTGACATTTCCACTTCTGATGGCCATGACAACCAGAAGAAGGCAGAAAATATGACCATTCACCACGTATTTTCCATCTGAACCATCCTTAAAAGCAAGAGCAGCAGATGGCAGGCAAACTGGGATGGGAATTTTCTCGCCGTGTTTTTTTACAGCGATTGAGTCAATAGTGGTTGTCCGGTTCCCCTTCCTCTCAGCCACAAAAAAGATAAATCTCCTCTTTCAAACAGACACATATTTACTGGTTAAAGATGCACACAGGGAGGCAGAGGCAAAAATCAGCTGGTCTGGTAATAACCATCCTGTACTAGAAGTTCCCTGCGAAGCGCTGTGGAGATGCTGGCACAAAAACCTGCACTGCATATTGCTGCAGCATAATTAATTAAGCCTGACAACACCCCTGTGAAATACAATAGGTCTAACCACTAAACCAAATCATCCTTATAAACATCCAAATGTCAGCAAGTGAATTTATGTCAGATTTACTATTCAATCACAGGGGAAAAAAAAATCACATATAGCTTCCAAAAAAAAAAAAAAAAGCTCTTTACATTAAGTAAAGCTCTCTCTTATATTTTTGAATTGTAATAAAGAAATCAAAGGTATGACAGCCTTTTACAGGGATAACACCTCAGAACATTAGTAGATAAATCTTGGAAGAGGTAAGAAGTATTATCAGGATTTCCAATTGCAGAATCAGACAGTGCACTTGAGAATACTCTGACACTATACATAAAATATTATACCTATTAATTCATAATGACAATCTAAATAATTAAAATAAATCAAAATATCATTAATATCAAGATTTTGATAGTTGGATGTTGGTTAGGTGGTGAGGCAAATACACTTTTAAAGATTATTATGCCTTTAGGATCAGGTATCCCTTACAAAACACACCAAGACAAACACAGACATATGTCCTAAAAGTAATTCCAGCTTGATTCTTTATGACTTTAGCTTGAAGGATTTTATTTTCTGTATAATCTTTAAAGTGGAAGTGCATTCACTAGCCGCTGGCTGCACTGTTTATCATAAAGTCAGCTCACTTAGTGCTGTCCAATTAAAATAAACTACAGCTGCAATGGATCACTATTTTTCTAAGTATCTGAAAATATTCCTGCAAAGCCCAACCTCCAAAAATAAAACATAAATGAAAAGCAACAGTTCACTTGGCAACCATCTAGGAGAGGATGTTTTGACATTATTTTCATGTTATTAAATGCAGATTTTTCACTTAAAAACAAGAAGCTCCTGTCACAAATGATTTATACATTGAAATACTTTGTATGACATAAGAAAGGCATGCAATGGCGTGCTGCTGTAACCTTTTAAAATAAAATGTAAGAATACACGCAGTATATTTTTTCTTTGATACTTTAACCATTTTGCTGTTTCTTGTGACAGACAACACTTCAGTGCTAGCCAGTGTAATACAGTAGCATTAAATAAAATGTCCAAACTCCATCTGACTTCCAAATACACTCACATAATTTTAAATTATTTTTCTTCTACTGCTCTCTTCTAGTTCATGCCTGGAAAAATGACAGACTATAAAACTCATCTTTTAACCAACTACGGTTTCAAAATTATTTATTTACGTAAATTTGGGAAAACCAGGGTCTCATGACATGTTTGTATGCTTCATTTCAAGCATGATGAAAGAACAGAAAATAAAATACAAACTTTTTTTCTTTGGTACTGACTTTGTTCTAGTTCTTCCAGACATCGACTTCTAAACTCAGGCTGCCACCAACAGACAGCTCACAGACAAGAGAAGGTGACGCTCATCTGCAATGCACAATATGAGGCAGCAGAAAGGCCCCTTCACTAAACAGCAACTAATGAATGTACATAGAATAAAAACAATGTAAGTTTTCTCTGCCGTGTAAAGTTGCTGTTCAGATTTCCCAGTGGGGAGTACTACAAAAATTACACAGACATCTTGAAATACATATAGAGAATCTATAACAAAAAGGAGATTTTGCATGGCTGGAGATGCACAAATTTCCTTACAGACAATTTCTGAAAGTTAGGCTGTATTTATCTAAAGAACAACACTGCACCTTTAAGAAAATGTTATTTTTCCTGAGGCCCTATCAAGGTAAATTTCATCAGTATTCAAAGAATGAGCAAAGCACTTCAACAATTTATTTCAATAAAAGAAGACTTAGCTGAAAGGAGTATAAATGATGAGAACTTGCTTTAAACTGATTTATTCCCTGCAGCAATAAAAGGAATGTTTCTTCACTCAGCTGTTTAATATGCAAATATGCAGAGCATCCAGCTTCTGACAGCACATCATTAATAAAACCTTGCACTAAGCAGAGCTCCCGATATTTCATCCTGATGAAAATACATGATGATGATTTTAGACTGTATAATTTCAGAGTTGGAACAATGTACTTCCCAGTGATGGATACTCAGCAATCCACAGTTCTAGTGTGGATTTTTTAATAAGTTAACCTATTTCTGCATGAGGGAGACATTCTGTTTATAAGAATTGTGAATACAGAGAATCTTGTCACCAAACCCTCTCAACTGGACCAGCCAAACCTCGGTTTGGGAAGCAGTACCAAAGGAGACATGTTATTTATAGAACACCACAACAGTTGATTTCTTTTTTAATCAATTAATTCCTCTCTTATTCACCAAGCTTAATGTACTTCACCTGTACTTTTCTCAGCCACTGTACTGTCTAACAGATTTGCAGCAAATGTGGAAATTAAAGCCATCCCTTAAAATAAAATAAAGAAAAAAAAATTGGCAATTTTTGTTCTTTACCTCATTAAAATCTATGACGAACTCCTAGATCTGACCAAGCATTCTACTTGTGTTTCTAGCCAAAGTATGTACACACTTTCTTCTTCATTTCTTGTGCTAAAACTCTTACACGGTTTCCAAAGAAGTTTTTAAAAAGGTTAAAAACTATCAAATGTTTGAAATAGGGAAAGTAATATTTGTCAATGCTTTGCTCTGGAGTCTTTCCAGTCCAAAGATGGAAACTGGAGGCTGTACAGAAATGTTAATTTTTTAAGCATCCCTTTGTGCAGAATTGATCCTCAGGGGTGACACAGAACGTCCATTTCTCCACTGGAATTGATACTCACACAGAAGATGTTGATCAATTCACAACAGGGATATCTGAGGAACACTCATTTGCTTCAAGAGTAGCTAACCATTAACAACTTGCCAAAGTCTTGAGGGCTTTATTTTGGCTGAAATCCACTGGTTTTGCCACTGAAAGTGATAGGTCAACTATAAAGAGAGACCACTTCTACATTGCAAGAACAAAAAAAAAAATGACTTTGTGTTTTAATTCAAAAATATTTCTACTGTGAATCAATCATTTAGTGTATTTCAAAGAAGTTTGAAGGATTTTCCTTTGAATCATTTCCCACTGGGTGCCCAAGAAACAAAACATCTTCAGGGCTAAATTTCAGGGGAAGTCTTGCAGGTTTTAGTAAACTTCTCCAAGCCAGTACTTTACATGTTTCTGTTTTCTGTGCGTGGCAATACTCCCTCATAACTCAAATGGGATTAACCAATTAAACATTTCCCAGTAGTCTCTAAAATAGCTGCTCTTGGCATGTTTTTTGCATGGAACAAACCTCAGCGGGAGGATATGATAGAAATCTTGCACTATTTAAATATAGAATTGGGACATCAAAGAAAGGGTTGTATTGAAATAACATGGATAATTAAGGAAGTGGAGAACAGTAATAACTGATTTACATAAAATGCTAATAAGCCTCTTGACTTGTTCGGCAATTTCTGCTTTAGGCATGGCAACTGCGGGTTCAAATTTGTATACTAATTTTATTTTAGTATTTTCTTTCCCTTCCTCTTTCTCCCCGTATTTTTTAAGCTCTCTACAGCCAGGCCAGTCTGTACCTGGATCCAAACCTTCTTCAAAACAAAACTCCATCAGAATATAAACTCCTGTGAAAGTTTTGTGCAGATTCCCATCCACTCAGACACACAAAGCACAAAGTGTAAAGACCCTTAATTACTTGTCTGCATGTGTATGGATTCAGATTGCATCCCTTCTAGTTTAGCTCACTTTCATGTCATGCTGAATAATGTGTTACAAACGATCAATGACATATTAAAAATGTTAAACGCTCTTCACAATTAGCAGGACTGAGAAAGTTTGAAAGCAAGTGGAGTGTACTGGCAAGGACGCATTTCCATGGTGTTATGCTCCTGGCTGCTGGGATGGGATGATGAGGGCACTGCACCGCCACTACAGGTTACAGCTATTTAACACTGCACCCTTGTGCCATTTGCCTCTGCGAAGAAATTATATGCTCCGAAATACTTGTTTTATTTCACTCTCCTCCTGATCTCTCCTCGCAGGGCTAAAGCAGCAGTGGCTTTGAGATGTGAATGTGAATGAGTGTCTGAGCTGTTCCTTCAGGACATGTCTGCGTATTGACCTTCAGCTTACCCTGTTTCCCTGTGAGCCCTCTAAGCATGATCCATCGCTTTCTCAGGCCATTCTCCCTTCACCCCATTGATGGGTTTCAGAGCTACTTAAATTTCAAAGTCCTGATGCGTTGCAGCAGTGGCCAGGGCTCAGCTTTGCTCACTTACAGATTGTACAAGGTCACAATAAGGGAAGGCGAAAAAAAAGCCAGAGCATTTATCAGGATGTATTGCTTTACTTTTTCTATCCATCACAAAGGCGATGATTCTATTTTAGTGAAAATCCATTGAACTCAGATCAAGTCAGATGGCTGTTATCATTGGAAACTCAAGAGCTGTCACACCATAATCGGTACAAATGAACACTGAAACGTGGGGCTTGAGGCCGCTTAATGGTCTTTAGTGAATTTTTTTTCCTGTTGCTTTTTAGACACCACAAAATCATTTTACTTAAGTGATTTCAAATTGAGAACACTAGGATTTTGTTACACCGGCACAGTTGATTCAATTATAGATGATCTGACAGCTACTGTGCAATTAAATGGTTTTTGCCAGCGTGCCCTCTCCCCCACACCAGTACACACATGTGGAGCACCCAGACAAGCACAATTATTTCCCTCAAAGTTATTCTGATTCTGGTCACCTTTTGTGATACACTTCCAACTTGTAATAGGCCACACCACCACGCACTTTTAACAGGAATTTCTGCAGCAATGTTGCTGTGTATTTTGTGAATGAGCTTTGGTAAAGCTCCCTCGTTGTAGAGCTACCCCTGTGAGAAGGAGCTGTGTGCACACAGAGAAAGGAGAAAACAAGTCAAACTTCATTCCTCTTTCTTCTTCACAAATCACAAATACCTTAGTATTGTATTTTAATAAAAAAATGGGGATCTTGACCATATTTAAAGGCACCCAAAAACTACACAGATATGAAATTAATGGATATTATTCAGTATAATTACAAGTGTGTTTGAATTGCATCAGAAACAGGGTACAGGGGAGTGCAAAGGAGCAGGGTACAGCCATCATACCTGACAGAGAGCTTGTTCTTCCCTGCAGTCCAAACATGCTAATTATTCTCATATTTGGGCTTCTTTCTACTTCCTATCAGTTGTGACAGACGCACCTTCCACTCACTTGTTTTGATTTCGTCACATAAGAAAGACCAGCTATCCCAGGTTCTAGGGGACCTTGACAGATAATTAAAAATGACTCTCTAATTAAGAGACAAATAGCAACAGATGACAACTTTGCTCCACAAACAAGCCATTCCACAAAATTGCTATTTTCCTACTGAAATCCCATAATGAAATAATTGCCATCCAATTTTTGAAAGTGAAAAAAACCCCGGCCCATCCCACTTCACTTCCCACACAAACTCATTGCCCAGACAGATGGTTTACAGAACTTATTCAGAGTAAATATACTCCTCTTTACAAGTACTGGCAAATCCTTACCATGAGCACTCCTCCTTCACCACGCCTCCAGAATACAGCAGAGGAAAGACATGATTGTCATGTAGGAATGTCCTAAGCTACCTGGAGCTTTTTATTATTTTAACTATGTTTAGATCTCAGGTTCTGACCTCCTCCCATGGAGCTGAGACAGCACATTTTAAGATTTAAGTCACCTGCCACTGCCACATTCCTGAGGCCCCTCCAGTCACAGCAGCCCCAAGGCTGCTTTGTACAGTTTCAGCTTCTAGTGAAGTGCAAAACTGAAACAAATATTTCATATTTTCCCTGAACAAAGTTTCCAAGCAAAGCCACAGGGAAGGAACACAGGCCTGTAGTTCCTTTCTGCTTTCACCCACCAGTGTTTCCAGAGATCTGGAACAGGGCATGGAAGGTTGTGCACAAACTCTCAAGGAGCCCCTTTAAAACTCCCACAGAGTGGCATTAATAAGCCTCAGTGTAACGGAGGATCAACCCCTGTGCTCTGTGCTTCAAGAAGCAGAAAATCTTAAATAGGCTGGCATTATAACTTCAAATCTCTTTTTATAAATATTAAGAAAAATACAATTTTGGCACGCTCTAAGTTTAAAATAGTATATTTTTCTTTAATGAGAAAACTACATCTTAACCTCCAGTCTAATTAAAAAAATGATGATCATTTAAATGTAGCAAGTAACAATTCACAGACTTTTAGCTGTAGTCACCTGTGCATAGACTGCACTCTCAGGGGAGGTCATACAACACAATAAAAGCTGTGATATGATGCATTTGCAGCAGAGAAATATCCTGGACAGATAACTGATTTCCTCCTATACTACAGTGGATACCCAAAAAAAAGTAAGAGCTTAAAAATATGCTTAAAATGCATAGACTGAAGAACTTTTGTATTGCTTCCTGATTTGCAGGATAAATCAAAAGACATCAGTCCCCTTGCTGCTCCTTGTTCCCACATTTGGGGCTGGGCCAAGGACTGAGCCAGACTCTTTGAAGGATCACACTTACATGGAATGGTTTCCTCTTTATTTCCTTCAGTTGAATCTGCTATCATACAGGGGACATCTGAAGAGTTGTGTGTGTGTGTGTTGCTCAGCTATCCCAGCAAGGACTAGTTTGTCCTCAACAAAATCTCTGATGTCACCTGTTTTGGCAAACGAGCCTTCTAGCTCTCCATCTCCTTTTGTCAACTCCCCCAGCACTTGGCTGTTTGCAGAAGAGGCACTTGGATTTTTATTCCTTAAATCGCTTGCTCCTTACCCTATCCTAAATTTCTAATGCAGCTTGTCCTCCTACATAAGGGAAATATCTTCACCGTTTCCAGCAGCCCTGGTGCCTCCTGCTGACATTTGGGCAGAGCGAGTGGCAGAGGGAGGCACCGTTTCACACAGGCCCTTAATTCCTTTGAACATTCCCATCTCCTGCTGCACAGAGACAAGAAATGGATACACTCAGTTCTAGGTATGTGCTCCAGAGGTCCCACTGCAGCACAGCAAGGCCTGGCTTGTCAAAGTTTTAAAGTCTCACAGCTTCCCAGTGCACATCCCCATTTGTTTTGGTCCCACAAAGTCAGACTTATACAGATATATTCTTGAAAAGTCTGAATCTTTCTGGCAAATAGCATATGGACCCAAATCCTGACAAGTCAGTTCGAGTACAATTGAAATCTCTCTCTAATTAGGTAGAAAGAAAAGGAAAAGGAAAAGGAAAAGGAAAAGGAAAAGGAAAAGGAAAAGGAAAAGGGAAGAGAGAAGAGAACCAAAAAAGAAAAAGAAACAAAAAAGAAACTAAAAGCAAGCAAAACTAACTGAAAGTCTTTAGTTTCTACTTTATATCAACAAAGACACATTTTCATCATACTGGTCTCATTGGCTGACGTGCTCTGAAAATCCTGATATTTCCTCTTAAAATCATGATATATAAAAAAATCCTGACATGGTACTGCAGTTACCATAGAACTGTGAAACTCTAGTCACTGAGGCACTAATTCCAGACCATAGAGAAACATGAATAAAAGAAAAGAAAGAACACAGATGCTGGGATCAAAATACACACAGCATTTTCAACAAGCTTTAAAAAACTGAAAAAATAAAAAAGTAATTTAGTGATTCTTTAGTCATTTTTGCTGGATACAAAATTCACTGCAACTTCAGCACCTCTTAGGTGCTTTTCCTTTGCTATGCCTTACGTGTCTGTCAGGTAGCAGTGGTGGGGGCTGTGGCAGGTGAGGTAAAAGAGCTGACACCTCTGCTTGGAGCGTGGTGGACTGACTGCACCCGTGCTCAAAGCAGGACTGACATTACATGTCCCCATCCCAAATAACAGCTTTATATTCAATTTTATCTGCTGGAGATGTCAGCAAGGGAAACAAAGTTATGTGGCAGCAGCTACCATATTTTACCTATCTATATAAATACATTTAAACATGTGGGAAATAAGGTTAGGGGAACGACCTTGAGGCATGGACTTTTAGGCTAGTAACCCTCACGTAACTTCAGCTTGAACACTGAAAGTGAGAGGAAAAACAGTGCATGATACCAACACATCTACTCTAAACATCCACGGGAAAGAATTAAAGCCGGTACGTGCTTTAACAGAGCCCCTGTCTGTGAACTGGGAATGCTTTTGTAGTGAGCTGCCTCACAGAGCAGACAAGCTTCTTGATAACTGGATGTTGGGAGAATTGAAGCAAAACTTTTATCTTTACTATTAAATCTCCCTTTTCAGTCGCTAAGCTCCCTATGAAACAGCATAACAATGCTCCTATTAGGTAAGCAAGGGAGAGAGTGGATGCAAATCCCCACTGAATTAACGTGCCTGCTCCTGAGTCAGCGATGGGCCTTCCAGCCTCGACCTTGCCAATCAGCATGTCTGGTTTTCCCCATTTCCCGATGGCACAGGGCTCATCTTCTCTCTGAAGAAATCAACCCCAGTCTATGGCACCTCTCCAAATCAGGACCACAAACCAGGGTGGGTTTTAGTGCCTAATTAGCATTGCTAGTGAGTGCCCATTTTTCGACAACTTCCAGGGTATTTAAACAAAGCAAATTAAAGAAGGTGGCCCTATAAAGTATAGGGCTAGTTTGTGTCATCAGCTAGTGAGATGAAGGCACCTACCACTGGCTCCTTGCCAGTTTTGGTTAGCAGAATCAGGGAATGAACGTGGGATCCCTCAGTGAATAGATGCTAATGCACCGGTGAAAGGTCATCAAAGCAGTCGGACTTCCACATCCTGCAGAGGTACTGGAGTCTCTCACTCCACTGCTATCTTTTGTCCCCATCCGGTTTGCCTAATAGATGATCCTAACAATTCACATTGGCAGTCCTTTGTAGTGTAATGAACACTATGTGGTCTGATGAATGCAACCACTGCACAGAAAACGTCAGTTCTTTCATTAAGAAAACCTTCCCAAGTTCATTGTATTGAACCGGCACTCCAGCTATTAGGCTGATACATGACACAGTCAATTCCAGTTACACTTTAAGTGACTATTCATGTTCAGTGAATTCAATTTTTAAAGCTAATTTATATATGTTTAGATATTTACATGAACACACATTTCTTTCAGTTTATATGCCTTTTTCTGAGCTGTTAGTATAGTAATAGGGGGAGGAAGGCAATAATATTTCCCAGCAGATCCTGAAAATGCATAACTAATGGAAAAGACACTGAAAACCAAATAAGCAGCTTTCTGAGAATATACTTGAATAGAACTCTGAATTACTTGTTGGTAAAAAGAATTGCAGTGCGTGTATCTATTAATGTTAAATAAAATATCTGCATTAAGTTATTTTTAAAATTACTCATTATTTCACAGTAATGTCTGAGAACCCATTTTCTGATATTAGCCAATACAGTACCTCCTTTTATATAGTACTGCAATTAGTGGCATGTAAACTTTTAAAGCAGGTAATTTAAAAAGTTAAACTATTGCTGCTACTGAACAGCAAACATCAGTTCTTTCATTAAGGAAACCTTCCCAAGTTCATGGTATTGAACCAGGGCTCCAGCTATTAAGCTGTGCGATGACACAGTCAATCCCTGCTATAGTATCAATTCAATTTAAGCATTTTTTTGCTATCACTATACGCCTTTCTGTAGTTTCTTTTAACTGACTTTGTTTATTGATAATTATTAGAGGACCATTGGTTCCAAAAGATAGGCGTAATTTCATTACACAACTCCTCTACAGTTCACAGTAGGAGCAGCTTTTCCATACAGATCATGCTGAAGTCTCTGAAACCTTTACAGTGTGCAGGGATCATGATACAGTTCTTCAGAAACAAAAAATGAATACCATCTCTTATTGCATCATTTGGATATTAAACAACAGAAATCCAGCTTTCCATCCACGTATTCAAAAAGAATAGGCTGTTTACTTCTTCTGAAATATATTTCAAAAAATGTTTCCATTAATGTGGATTTGTTTTAAATTAAATATAAACTATCAGGTCTACTTTCCTGCATTAAAAAAAAAAAAATATTATTCTGTCTTGACTTTACCAGGCTTAACATACTTATGTACTAAAGCTCTACTGTTTGGGAAATAAAAATACCTTTGTTAATACTGCGTTTCATAAGAGAAATTACAATTATGGGATGCAGGGACTTTGTGGCTTGATATACTTTGCAAGCGGAGAAGGGGGATGCCCTTCAAAGTTAGAGGGTAATCATTATTGACCTTGTGCATTCAAGACAGCATAGCAGGTTTCTATATAAAGAAACTTGCAGAGAGGTCATTGAAAGCACTGGTGAAGAGACATAAAAAAGGAGACAGGACAGAATACAGCCTCGGTTAAGCAGGTTAAAAAATTAACTATAAACAGACTCGGGAATTGAAGACAAAAACAAAAGAACATTTTCTTTCTAAGTGTCATGCAAATTTATGGTTCTGTATTAAATGTTCATTATCAGATAAGTAGCCTCTACAATGTAATTATTAACTTTTATAGATTCTGCAAAGTTTTTTTTTTCTCTTCTTTCCCTACACACAGCCTGAGCACTTTTTGAGTATTGAACAAAGGGGCACATCCTCAGGGCTGGCTCTCAGCAGGCAGGAATTAGGGTTTTGGTCTTCTCTCCTTTACTCATTCACAGGGTGTCTGCTAATCTATCTGTGTTTGAATTTACCTGTCTGCAAAATAGGTACAATAAAACCAGCAGACTTCTCCCCAGGGTTATATGACACTTACTTTGGCACTTCAAAAAGCACACTTAGCAGAGCGTTTTGAAATCATTGAATGAAAAGCATTATGTAATGAAAAATAAATTACGTCTGTATGATGAGGTTGTTTGGAGAATGTTCAGGTAAAATGCTCTGTTTAGGAATATTAAAACACCTGGGATACACAATGGATAGGTTTACTAAGATTTTTTTCTTTCAAACTACATTTTAAAATAAGCTGCAACACAAAAAAAGGTCCTACTGTCATGCACATACCACTCCCATTTAATTAAATCAGTCATTATTATTATAAGTATTCATATATTTTGTTTTCCTCTCTAGATAAAAAAAAAACAGAAATTGAAACAGAAATAATAAGACCAAGATCTTACTTTTTTTACTTCTATAAACAGAGAAGACACAAACCTGCTGACCTTTCTATCACTTGTGCTACTTTTCTTCAACCTACAGCCTCGATGGCTCTCTAAATTTGCCCTGGTTAGGCAAAACTCCCTTTTCTATTGGGAGTTTCATCTCCAGAACACCAGCCTACCATGCAGGCAGGAGGCTGCAATCTCAATGCACTGATACCCTCCACTAGAAGAGTCAATCATTCTCACTAATAGGTGCCCACGGTGTCCTAGGAACAATCCACTCGCATGACTGTCCTGCCCCTTCAACTTCCCCTCCCCTGACAGCCGATAGCACACAGCTTCCCAAAATATGTTTCATTTTCAAGAGATAGATTTATTACAGCCCTGTTATCACATTCATACCCTTCCTGAAAAGATAAAAATAAGAAAGACCTTACAAGAAGATGTTGTAGCAACAGCTAAATCATAAATGTTTGATAAGGAATGGCTAAATCCAGACAAATAACTGTTCAATCCCACTTTGTATGAGGCAGATAAAGTCATACAGGAAATCAATGTGATCTATGGAAATGAAAAAAAGTCCAGCTTAGGGACTATATGGTGTTATAGAATATGTGACATTATAAACGGGCTGCTTCCGTAAGTGCTATACAATGAGAAGTAGCATAGTTTTTATTTATTTTTGTGCTTATGAATGTAAAAGCAGAATGTGAAAGTCACTATTTGTCAACAGGGCAAATGTGGGCAGCAGTGAAGTAGGTGAGTATTTATAACCTTTTTATTTTCCCACTCTTGAAGGGAATACATAATCCTCTCTAGGGATAAAAGGATCTTCAGTCACCCACTAGCCCAGGGCTCCTTTTTAGCACTGGCTGACAGATGTGCTAAAATTATAAGCGAAGTGTTGTGATGTTGACTCCTAAAGCAGCAATCATTAAGGTTGAAATTAGTATCCCCTCCCAGCCATTCAAATGTTGAAAAGTTCTGACACCAGGCGTAATTGGACAACTTTACCTAGTGGGGATAGCATTACATTTTATTCTACTGGCTTCTTTCTGCCTTTTTCATCCCTGCTCCAATTTAAATGAAGCAAAACAACTTTTTATACATCTTTCACTTACACAAAACAAAACAAAAATCTGCTTATGCAGAAAGACATCTCAAAAGCAGACATACGAGTTCACAACTACATATACAAGTAGTATTGTTTAAGGCTATACTATTTCAGCTGACAACAGTATTTTAAATAAGATGCAGTTAAAAAAGACACTGAAGGAAAATATAAACAGATGTCCTAATATGTATTAGCATCTGCTGAAAGAAATTTCATTTGAAAATGTAAAATACACTTCACTTGCTATAGGTTCTAATTAGTTACATGCAGTGTTAACATACTTTAATCTTCTGAAGTAAAAGGTGCCCCTAAACTGTATTTATGTATACCTGGATATATTTCTAGTAACTGCAGGAGTTGCTAAATGGCAGTAAGTGCTAAAAGATATAAGCAATCCACACAATTAGATTTCAGGTCATTTAGATCAGTGTGAACTAGAAAAACATGTTAATGTGCTACACCCACTGCCACTTCCTCACATACTGCTGAGTTTGACACATTAACTAATGGACCATCACCTGATAAATACTGGATGTGTGTGGATGAATAAAGTCTCAAATTGTCTCCATGGGCTCAGACCAAGATTTTGACAATGACACAAACCCAGCAGCGATGATGCACCATTGCACTATTCCTGTGCTGTGTGCCTAAAGAAAAATGAAGCCTATGATTTGACACAGTTTATCTAATAGACCTTCCTTCTTTAGTTTATGGGAAAAACTTAAATGTAGCTCAAGGCCCACACTAGAACATGAAGTATGGGAAAGCTGAGTGTGAAACCCAACCAGTGTGTTAAAATAAAATCAAATCCAATGTTTGTGAACGTGCAACACTTTGCTATTGAGTTAGATTCAATTTCTAAAGGCTGACAAGCACATCTATTTCTGGCATGAACAAAGAACATGTTAATACTGTGGCTCTCTCACAGCCCTGTACTGTACATTGAGTCACCAGCTCCCACAACCCCACTAAGCCCCGTCCCTCATCTTTCAGCTGAACTGTGCATTTTGGTTCATCTGCACTGGGCTCCTGCCCATCTCAGCCCAACTCTGCTGATGCCCTACACCCCCAAACTTCCACCCCATTACCTGGCTGCACTTCCTCTGCAGGACTTCACACACACGTCAGGCTACGGGAGACTTACTGGGCTGACGCACAAATCTTTAGTAAAGGACAGGAGAAAGGTTAAAGTGCACAGCCATGCTCTGCCTTGGCCCTGCAGCTGAGGTAGGCTGAACTGATTGAGAGTTTTGACCATTACTGGCTCATTCCCAGGGCAATCAGGGGCCCACAACATTCTGCACCTCGATGTTCAACATTACTGACAATCGGGTTTCCCACACTGAACAATCAGCTGACCCAGCTAGGACAGCCTCTTCCAAAATGCTTTCTCCCAATTTCAAGGCCATTAAGCATTTCAAGACGGGGAGTATGAACACAGGCTGTACGGGTGCTGCACAAAGAACAATGAAAAGATTTCCTGCATCTTGGTTTTGAAGATACTCTTGCCTGTTCCTTTCATCTTGTAATTAAGTTCTTTGATTTCTTGCCACGTTCTCTCTAAAAATGCATTTGGTCAACTCCCCTTCGGTGTTACCCACCAGACCTCTGGACTGGCCATCACTGCTACCTCACCGGAATTTACTTCTCATCCATGCTCTATTTCTAGATTTCTATTCTTGATCCATTTCTGTCTGCTTTGTTGCCAATTTTTTCTTTTAACTGTAAGACTTTTACCCAACACACACACAAGAAGGTCCAACCTACAAATACCTCACCCCTTTTCTCTCTGCCCCTACATTCATTATGCTGAGCCTCTTTTCTAGAAAACTTACTTTTTCACAACAAATTCATCCTTTCTTCCTCTAATACTGTAGCCTGTCTATAGAGAACTCTTCAATTTAATCCAGTTTATCCTGATTCACTCTATCAACATGTCTATGCTCACCCTAGATCGACTTCAAGATAGTAGTTTTCATTGATGACTTCCTAAATTTTCAAACAAGGATTTTCATGCTTTCTTTTATTCTGCTTACAGATCTGCCCACAAGCACTTGCAATATTATCTCATTATCTTACTTCATAATCCACATTAAAAATCTCCTTTTCTTTGGTATCTAATCTTTTCTTTGGCATCAGAAAAATATCATGCCTAAAAACAGGGCCTATCATATTGATTAATATTATCTCATTATACGCTTGTTCTTTTTATCTCTCTGTATCCCTGACTTTTGATTAACACTTAAATTTTAAACAGCACGGACTTGGAACAATCTTTTTTGGTTGATTTTGCATATTTATTAATGTGGCTGGGTCCTTAGCTGTGACTAACAATCTAGGCACTGCACTAGCAATAATTACCATCATCTTGTTGTTCCTTCTTTGTTGATATATAAGCATGTAAACTGGATTTTGTTTTCTGGGTAAGACTGCCAGGGATGATTGTTAGGAGTTCTGCTTGAAGAAGAAACTCAGGTGCTTTTAGTAATCATTTTCAGACTAAGGGTTGTACTCATTTGGGGGCTTTTAATGGAAACTAGGGATGGGAAAATTTTCAGTGTAACTGTCAGGAAAAATGTTTTGGAAAGTAATAATTAGAATTACTTTCTGTTCTGTTGTCAGACAAGCAGCAGACACGTGAATCTTTTTTAGCAAACACATTGTGAGAAAGTAAAAGGAAAACAAATTGCAAATTGTGCTTGTATCTGTTTCAACAAGGACAAGTGAGCATAATGCACCAAAGTGACAGTCAGACTCCATGTAAGAGAGAGAATGTGAAATGTGAACTCCTGGAGACAAAGCTTCCAAGGATGAGAGTTCAAATGCCAAAGAACCCTACACAAGAAGGGAAGCACCACTGTTCTTCTCCCAAATCTTCATGAATTGTACGTATTAAATTATGTAGTCTGATGCCAGCACAGGATTAAATTCTAATACATTGGCATGCCCTAATTCTATTTTCAGGGAATGAAAGGGGAACAGAACATGCAAACATTACTATGACTGTATAAACTGCATCTTTATTTGGAATAGAAATTATTTTAAGGATGTCTGAAGCTCTGTTTTTCTTGCACAAAATCTGGGGTGTGAACCTGAAGAATTAGCGAAAGGGCAGAAAACCTTGAAAACAAGCTGATTGTGACAGTACTGTCAAGCAGAAAGGGAAAATGCAAATGAAATAGACATTTTCTAAATATAGTTTAATTTATAAATAAGACTTCACATCACAGATTTGTTTATCCTCATTTGGTGATAATTGTTCACAGCAGAATATATCAGAAAATTCTATAATAGGAACTACAGCCAGGAAATGTTAAATAATTAATCACCCTCCCAGCCACTTGCATTTCTGTTGATATAAATGACCGTATAATTCCAAACCCAATTATCACTACTTAGCCATTCCATTTTGTAGTTAAAATCCCACAAAATTAAAGTGCATCAATTGTTAATGGTAATAGACCAGACAAGGGATTAAAGATTATTTTAATGTTTATTTCCTGTCAGGAGGTTTTTTTGGCAGGAAGCACTATAGACAAAAGGCTACATTAAGATGAGATTCATACAATGTATTTAAATCTACTAACTTCTAAAAGCCTTATGGTATAATTACTTGTTTAATCTACTTGTTCCCTGAAGATACCAATGGGGGTTTATCACGCCAACTTTAGTATATCTGCTTCGTAGAAACCAAAACATTCTCTTTAACTTGAACTGCAAACAGCAGTAAAGTTTACCATATATGCAATTCTAACAACAAACTTGAAAAATGAATGAACTATGCAAAAATATAAAGGAAGCCAGATTACTACCCGGACTTTTTTTATGTCATATTCTGCTTGGTTTAGCTCCTGTTACTTCTGGCACTATGCATTTGCATACAAGATTTGGTCCTTGTACTCACACTTTAAACAATCACTTTAAGACCAATAAAACTTCATTAATTCCAGAACTTCTTTTACCTGCCACAAAATGACAACTTTTCTCCACTCTTCAGAGAAGTGTTTATGCAGGTGTGTTTATACGGAGACATCACTTCATTTAGAGATTACTTTGCTTTCTTAAAGTGTTTTTTGTTTTTATCGTTAGGCATTGTCAACAAAACTCACAAAAGTACTTTATTGCATTAGCACAGTGACTAGAATTCTGTAGAACTGTTTGTGAGGGCCTAAGGATTTGGGGAAGGGCCCTTATAGTTCACTGTTTCAGTGGGCAGCAGGAGTGGGCTGAATTTTATGTGCTTCAAAAGGTTATTCATCTGGATAAAGTTATAGACAGGTATCCATAACTTGGGTCTGTTGGGGTGAAACCATCAGATCTGGAGCAAGCAAATAACTGTGCTGCTTATTTCTGGCTTGCACTGACATCACCCTGCACAGAACCTCATTCATCTCATTCTATCTCTTTTCTGTACAAACAGAAATCTACATGTGGACTAAATAGGAAAACTGAGAAGGAAATGTTTGTGTTCTTCTGTTCCCTGCCCATTCAGCAATGTTATATCCACATCTCCAAAATCTATGGACAGGTTATTGCACAGAAACATTACAGTCCTTTGTATCCCCATTTATTCTTTTTCTCCAGGAAACCCTTGTCCTGCATTTACCGAATGACATAACACACTAAATCATGACACAAATAACACAGTACATAAACCACCTCACACTGGGGCAGTGACAGATCTGTTTCTGTGCCTGTTTCAAACATTTCTTTTGGAGTACATTCACTGTTTGGCTAAAGCTACCTCTCGTTATTCCTCCTCTCTCCTCTTTATAGGTGAGGAAGCCAGTGGGGACAGCTCTGTGGCACTAACACTCCTGTGCTGTCACAAGGAACAGCTTTGCAGCCCAAGAGATCGCTCAGGAGGGCAGTGAAGAAGCTCCTTTACTGGAGCTTCTTTACCCAGTAAAGAAGCTTACTTTACTGGGTGAACCAGGATCACCCAGCAATGACATCACTAATTTGTGAGCAGTGAGTTAATTACATGCCCAGTGGTGTTAGTAACTCAAATTCCATCAGACACAGGTATTAAGAAAGAAGCTTCTAACTGAGACCCACGAAACAGCTGTTCCTCCTGGAGCCCCAGTTGTTACAGGAGATTACATTGATGTGGCACGTTTGGCTTAAAGGAGCCCTGCAGAATTAAAACTGGCATGTCAGGAACTTTACCCTTGTTTGCCTTGGTATGCACCCCCACAAAAAAAACCCAAACAAACAAACAAATAAAATAAAAAAAAAAAAAAACAAAAAAAAAAAAACAAAAAAAAAAAAACAAAAAAAAAAAAACAAAAAAAAAAAAACAAAAAAAAAAACACTCACAACAAAATTCAGAGTCTCAGAGTCCATATCTCCTTTGAGATTTGTGAGAGCAAGCAGACATGGTACAGAAACCCATTCCATAACCTTTCACCAACACAAAATTTACTGTGAATAAGGCCCTAAAACACTATGCTCAGCTCTGATTTAAACCTGCGAACACAAACCTCCCAAGAACATTTCCATGCCAATAAATACCTCCCCATGACATGATATGCTAATCATTTGGGTCCTAGGAGGAGATTAAATGCCCTAACCATAAGCAAGCTCCACCATAGTGCTCGCCAGGACAGGATCTGGCCCAAAGTAAATATTTCATTTATCAGGTTTAAGGTGCTATCCCAGTTTCTCTCCTCCAAACACTACTACTGCTGTGGCAAAGAGCAAAGCTTGTTTGGCTTTTGAGACTTGAGAAAATTTCTGTGCAATTTTCTACGGTATTCAAGACTTTATCAATGAGAAGAATTAATCTAACTCACAAAAACGAGACTTCCTTCAGAACTCTAATGTTCTGTATCTTTTATTTTTAAATTGCAGCATTAATAATGGTCTCAGCAGCAAGTGGAGAAAACGTGTGAAATATGTGCCCTCTTTATAGATTTCCTGCTTCTGCAATTTCACTTGAAAAATGGCAGTGCCCTGCATCTGAAGCTTCCAGTTTGTTTAACTCCGAGCAAAAGACAATTAAACAACTTACAGCATATGGTCACGAGACTATAATTGCTCACCAGTGCTCCTTGTTGTGTCAGCTGCCACGACAAGCAGAAGCTTTTTCACTTTCCTACCCCTGCAAGACCACCAGAGGTTCCTGACCATGGCAATGGCCTCGCGCTGAGAAGACAATATTTCACAAACAAAAAAAAATTCCACAGGATTCTTGAGATGCTGAGTTAGCACAGAGCAAAAGGAAGAGACTCCGTGCTGGACAAGCGTAGAGAAGGACAGAACATCCTTTAATCATGTTTTCTTGGAAGTCAATGTATTAATATTTATCTTTTTTTACATTTTCTCACAGTTTCTTAAAATTCTCCCATTTTCTATAAACTTCTTTTCACAATTCCTGCAAGCAAATTCATATCCTGAATCTAAATATCTTAGGTTATCCTTTGCAACACAGAAGTTTTATGTAAGAAGTGATGTGTCAGTATTTTAATAAAGAGTGATATACACTTGAAGAATGGAAGTTCAGGTGAACGACAAAGATAAATTGAGATTTTCAAATCCTGCATTTGGTAGAAATCATTCTGAAAACAGACTGACGAAAATGAGTTCAATTTCAGAGATGTTCAATGCACTTGTGTCTTCTTTCCCAAAGCCATTCTCAGAGCTGACCCTATTTTCACATTTGTAGACAACAGACTTGCAGATGTGACTGTCACAAACCCATATCTGCTCTATCACTAATGAAGCCTTCTACTATAGGCTGAAATAAGAAAAAAATTACTTAGATCACCAATGTACATCTGAAATATTGTAGGTCTCAGTCTAGCACACTCTCAGGACTATGTGTTATCCACATCAAAAACAAAAATGCATCATTAGGATCATCTGCTGCAGTGGCAGTGCAAGGGAATTCATATTAGTGGTTGCTTAATGGTAATCATGGTAGAATCTTGGCATTAATATGAGGAATATTAATTTTCCAGAACATAAAAGCATAAATGACACCTACATCCCTATGCAAAGCCAGCTCAAATCAATTGCCTAAATGCAATTTAATTCAAGATTCTTGGTATACCAACAAAGAGACAGAACTCTATCTCCATCAACAAGATGAACAGGAAAACAATGTCTAAGACCAAGTGTCATTCCATAGTGATTCTTTTGGTTCTGTTTGGTATGAAAAAAAAATACTAGGTCTTTTAATGAATGCAAAAATAGAAAACAGAGAGTATGTAAAGGAATAAAATAATACCTGGACAATAGAGCTGAAGAGCAAAAGGACAATGAAAGAAATTACTAGGGAGGGAATAAAACTTTTAACATGATTATGATACTCTAATCTTATTAATATTTGTACTGGAGACTAAAATAAATTTTAACTTTCAGTTTAACAAAATTGGTTTTGTGGATTTCTTATTTTTGACAATACAAATAAGTTATTGTATATAACCTCATAATCATTACCACCATTATACTGTGAAATGTGACTCTAAAATGCCAGAGCACATATCTCAGTGTATTGTGTCTCACTGACCTCCAGATCAAGTTTGCTCAGTGTCTGACTAAAAGAATGTTCTTCGGTTTTGTTTTTGCTTTTCTAAATAACTGCTAGCTCTACAAATTCATTATGGAACCAGAATAAAATCTGATCCATTCTTCCATAGCTGTGTTGGCTTAGCACCACCAAAGGAAATAAAACACATTTTAGTTACTAAGGTGACCAGTTACAACAGTGATTCCACACAGGACTAAGATACAGTAAGATAAAAGCTCCCGGTTTTATGTGGTAATCCTTCTGCCTAGAAGTGCCTATTGAGAGGCAGCATGCAGGAAAGAGCAGGAAGTAACATAATTTATTCAGCAAGAATACTATAGGGCACAAGTGCTGAAAAAAACCTTTCACACACTCCTCCAGTCTAATTTTCCATTGAAATAAAATTTACTCTTGAATATCAAATACTTATTCTATTTTTCATACTCTTGTTTTTTCCTCCCTCTCATATTTATTTACTTTATAAACATTTCAGATTTATTTTTGCTGAATAAATAAATTAAAATATGAGGAACCTTTAACAGAAAAAATGCTCTGGGAGTTTTGCTACTGGCAAAAGGAGGAATGCTCATGGATATAATGAGTCAACTGCCAACGTGGAAATCTGGCACAATTCCTGCATTTTAGAATCATGGGATGTATGACTTCATTTTAGTGTATGGAGGTTTTTCCTACGAAGTTGATTCTGCAGGTTTTATGCAGTTGGCCTTCCTTTTTTTTCTATTGCCATGCCTCAAACTATTACAAGTTCATCAGTAATAACCTACTGACAGCTTTCCCACCTCTTTTATCAGTCAGTGAAGTTACAAATACACTAGATTGTCAAGAAGATATACACTGTAAGACAAACAAATTCCTGGGCATCATCCTATTCAAACTGTGAATTCATCTAAGTTCAACTCAGTGTATTTTACTCAGCAGAGTAGGTAGTAAAATTTTCTTTCAACCCAGAAGACTTTATTTTATAATTCCTTCATCTGGGATTCCAGGAAATGTTAAGATGTTAACTATCTGACAGAGTTCACATCAGTGACAAGCAGTTTATTACAGCACAGGTTTTATTCCCTGATTTCAGGGGACATGGACTTCAGATGAAAAGGTGGAATAATTCTTGCCTCGCTGTGTAAAATCAAGATCAATTTAGCAACCCACTCCTCTAATACCGTATGTGCAAAGAAATAATTTAGACTCCTAGTTAATTTGAGTATTGAACTGAAATTCTGCAGCTGCTTTCTGCCAGTCCTGAAAACAGAAATTAATTTCAATGACCAAGGCAAATGGAGTGCTGCTCTGTCAGGTAATTAGTCATCGTCTTTTGCTACTCAGGGTCTATCACCGTGCTAATCCATACATAAACCCCAGTATTCCCCTAGTCACTCACAATCTAAAGAGCTGTTTAACTACCTATTTCTCCTATTCAATCCTACCCCAGATATCAGCTGCAAAATGAGCATTCTTTCATGTTTAGCTTTCTTCCTACTATTTACTGCCAGCAGAATTAATGCAACTGATTTACATTTTCTTTTTTCTGTTTGATCAAGTCTGCTGTTGATTAAGTAGAGCTTAAGGGAAAAAATTATACTCCTGCAGCTTTCCTACTTGACTTGCCAGTTTATTAATGAAAGAAGCAAGGATATTGATGGCCCAGAAACTACAAGTGCAGCAATTAAAGGATATGTCCTTCCAAGCTTCTAATTAAAAAAGAGTTCTTTTGTATTAAAAGATATAGTTTAGTGTCATATTCATATCTAATTCTCACTTCTACTGTTTTGCCCTTTTTTTTTTTTTTTCTGTTTATTCTTTTTAAACAGAAATCTACTGGGAAAACTTAGATCAGGCAGAATAAAGAAACTTTCCCTGACAACCATTTCTGGAAGCTTTGTTACCAAACAACAGTCTTAGTGATAAAACATCAAAAACAACTCCACCCCCCC
>VZTI01004617.1:3476783-3484283 GCA_013397865.1 Struthidea cinerea
TTACAACAGTGAATACCCACTGACACATACCACTCACAAGGCAACTCTTTAATATTTTTAACTTGTGTAAATTGGCAGAGTTTGCCCAACTCAGATTCAAGAAAACTAAAGATTTTTTTACACCAGTCCTTTTGGATATATTAAGATAATTAGACTGTTCCCTCCTTTTAATATATTTTTACTTGGTATTTAAATCCTAGATTCACTTTTTTTCATGTCAGGTATTTACATGAATGATCGCACAGAGGTTCTTCATGCTTCTTATTCTAGCCTGATTTTTTGAATTCTTCCTTCAGAAACACCTGAAACCATAACATTGCCAGTATTTTATTACTCTGCTAAGTCGGTCCCTTGCACATTAATGGCATTCTTTCAACATCAGAACATAAATAGACAAATAAATGACTCCTGTTTCTGTCTAGCACCTTGGTTTTGTGGTGTCATCTAAAGAAATTCAACATAAGTCTGACACATTGTGGCTGACTCAAACTTTGCATGCATGGATTGACTCTCCAGCACCTGCGGAGTAAGTGCTAAGGACTCGGTCAGTACAAGAATCATGACATCACAGAATGGTTTGGATTGAAAGGGTCCTTAAAGATCATCCAGTTCCAACCCCCTGCCATGGAACAGGGTTGGACCGGACTTGAAGCAACCTTCTGTGAGACCAGGTTGCTCCAAGTCCGGTCCAACCTGGCCTCGAAGACTTCCAGGGATGGGGCAGCCACAGCTTCTCTGGGCAGCCTGTGCCAGGACCTCACCACTCTCGCAGGGAAAAATTTCTTCCAGATATCTGACGTAAAGGTGCCCTCTGTCAGTTTGAAGCACCCTGCCTGCCCCACATTCAAAGCATGCTGCACACAACTCAGACACACATCTCCATCTGCACACCAGGTACCTCTCCCAGATTTCCACATAGCAATTACTCCTCTCATTTAGCTACCAGATGTTCTGAAATCCCTGAGAAATTATATTAAAAAATAAGCACAATGTAAAATCCATAATCTAGCATTCCATACAAGTAATGACAGGTTCTCAGTGCATTGAAAAAAGACTGTTCCCTGCAGTGATGTTCCAGAAAGGAAGGGAAATAAAACACCTTTCTGCTCCTGGCCTCTGTCCCTCACAGCCCAGAATGGTGAGAACTGCTGTGATCAGATTAGGCAGGTAATCTTGTGTATGATCAGATTCCCAGAAGGCAGCGATAGCTGTGTATTTAAGGACAGTAAGCTTTTTTAAAAGAGGTACTAAAGTGAATCACAAAATTTCCCAGAGCTCCCAGCGGGACAAAACAGCAGTAAACAAGAGTGATTCTTCCTTAGGGCTAACAGGGTTAGCGATGCTGCTCTCAGGGCAGGTTGTGTCATCCACAATATCACTGCCCACATTTCTCCTTGAGCCATCCCAGACCTGCTCTTTCTGTTTGCCTATTAACCTGGAAAAACCTTGTGGAGGAGGGGGGTGGAGTTGTTCTAAGAGACCTTTTGTACTAGAAATTTCTCAATCACTTCCAGTTTAAAGGTGACTTCATAGAAATGGTGACCCTCACAAGTACCACTTGAAAGATAGAGAAGCTTTAATCTTTTTCAGTGGAATCGGAAGCTCTTATCTCTCCTCTGACCCTTCTTCCCCTCTAGCCTTACACTCTTGGCACCACTGAAAAGTCAGAACCATTAAGTTGGTGTCAAGTGGCTGTGCTATTCATATTCTATTATAGTCAATGACAATTAACAGCGCCATTCAGAAAAGCCAGGTACTGTATTACACAATTGGAAAATTGATCTTATCTGAGGCTCAAAAATCAGCAATGTTCAGACCTCAACTCACAGGCAAAAAAAGAAGGAAAGAAAAAAAAAAAGAAAGGGGGGAAGTACTGCCTGACCTCAGAGCCACACAGCAAACAGCCACACGCAAGGCTCAGAAACAACCTGAAGAAGTGCCCAAATCTCTGTGTGAATATAAACTCTGACTTTTAGCATCAAGCAAAGTGATGCTAGAAAGAAGAGTACAAATTCAACTGAATGCTTGATGATCACCTTCAAAGTTGTTATTGCAGGCAAAACGCAACATCTTAGCATTGCTGACACATCAGAAAGCCACGGTGCGTGTGTCAGTTCCCAGCTCTTTGCAGCGCACACCCACGGGCAAGAGCCCCGCACCGACAGTGAAATCCTCATTTCTAGCACCTGCACTGAACATCTATTTTCATGAGTGTTTTTCCTAGAAATGAGCACAGACACATTTCTCTGGTAACGAATTACCAGATGGCTACAAAAGGAGAGGATTAACAAATAACTCTCTACTTTGGACAGTGAGACTTTTCCTCTGTCAGTGAATCTCAGCATTAACTACAACCCAGTACAACAGTTGATTACAGCTGAGCCTACCTGCTTTAAAGCACAGGGGGAATTTTAGACAGCAAAACTCAATTAGTTCACTTGAGTTTAACTAAAGCACCTGAGCTAAAACCTTGCCACACAAAGGATGCATTGTAGAGTCAGGAACAGCACTTGGCACTGTTCCTCCATGCCATGTGCCAGAGGACATTGGGTTTTAGCAGGATCCAAAATCAGAGCAAGTGCTCTTGCATCAGTAAGCTATTATGTCACTTATACTCCCCAATCAAGTACTCACTAACCCTCAAAATTATGAGGTCATTATGACATGACCTGTGAAGTTCACATCCTGGAGTAGACGGCAAAATCTGTAGAGTCAATTATTTAGTTCAATCACATAACTGGAATACTTTGCAATTAGATGGGAAAAAAATAAAAAACCAACCCATAACAACGAAATATTCTTGCATTTCAAATGCTGAGTTCTAAAACCTCAATAGTTGCACAGACTGATGGAAGGAATGTTCCATTAACATGCAATTCGGCTTCAGGTTGCTGCTTTCCAGGCTGAGACCTGGGAAGTTCTTCCTGCACCTGGGTCCCTCTAAAATGTCCTGAGCCTCTGTGATGAATTTAGGTGCCTTTGTTTTTCCCCTCCCTTCACTTTAAATACGAGGTATCTTTACTAAATACTGGAGATTAAGGCCTTACACACGCTACTCTGGAGACCCACATTCAAATCCATTCTAGCGGAAAAGTGCTAGTCCCAAATCCACCTTTGGTGCACCTGGAAGAGAAGAGCTTGTATTCTACCAGATGTTTCACCTGATGCCAAGTTTTCCTGGGGAATCAGGAACAGGCTGAATACAGAAATCATCTTTGTCTGTTCATCATTTTCCTTCACAGAATACAATAAGAAATTATCAGCTAGCTTCAGTTCTCTGGGAAAAAATCTCCGATTGTTACCTTAATGAAAAACATAGAATGGGCTCAAAGCCACTATAGTTATACTTAAAAATCAATACTCCCTATTGGTCTTACAATTTGTGTCCCAAATATCTGCTTTAAAACGTGCACAAGCCACAAAACAAAAGCTAGGGAGTTTATATCTCAGACTTCTGAATTTTTTGTACTGTTTCAATATTTGCAAAGCCAGGTGAAATGTTCTACAGGATTCTCTGCCTGACAGTGGGAGTCTATTCTATTTTTTTATTTCTTTTATTGAGAGGTGGAATAAAATTCCCCAACTGCTCCAGTGCAATTAAAATTACTTTTATTCATACAGTTACCTCAGTGGCCACCATAAGCATTCCACAGTACTAATCCTTTTAGGCCCTGATCCAGCAAAGCACTTTACTGTCTCTTATTCTTAAAATTACAAGTCTCCCCACTGATTTCAATACAGTTATATTAGGGATGAACTTGGCCTACTATAGCAAAAATAATGTTAAAAATACAGTTTAAAAAACAAGCAAGGAAATGGAAGGCCTAAGAGACTTCAATATTTCTCTGGTTTAAGGTAAGGCATTACCACTGTGCATTTGAGTACAGTCCAATAGTGAGCTATTTTTGTTCAGTTAGGCCAATGCAGGTAACGAGCTTCCCTGTATTAGAGATGCATTGATTTCAGATCCAGATGGTTTCAATAAGCTCCTTACACCCAAATGTTACAAGGACAGGGACATTAAAATGTCAATTACATAAATAAATCTGTAAGTATCGATAAATGCCCAAAATTAAATAAACCCCCTCACTCTAAGAGGCTTTGTAGCTGATACATTGTAAAACAATAAGAAAACCATCACAATTTGCATTTTTATAGCTACATTCATCAATAGCTCAAATATTTATCACAAATTCCAACCCACCATAGGCAGGAAATGCAGGATGTTTTCCTGCTTTGACTGCAGAGACACCAAACCATGGCTGGACACTTGTCTACAACCAAAGCTCTTTAAACTGGTTTAAATACTCACTGTCTTTGCGTACTTCTTTCTGCCTTGTTTTTGCTGGTGCAAGAATTTATCTGAGCACGCAATGAACTGGATCAGGAAACTAATCTGACTGAAATATAAACCATGGAAAAGTGCTGACTTTATGAGGAGGGACGCTCAGGGAAGCAGGAGCCTGAGAACACTTAAGATAGCACTGCCCCAAAATAAATGTACATCAAAGTGCATATCCTGAGGCACAGAGCAGCAGCCAGAAACAGAACCATGGATTTCACCAATTTATCCATGGAAGCCATGGGGGTACGCTGGGATCAGAGCCACAAAATGGATGGAGGACAAGTCTTGAGTGGCTTCAGAGCACAGCTTCTAATCGTCATGGAGGGAGAACAAAATTCAGTTTGCCGCGGATGGCTGACTACCCCAAGCAAGATGACTACATAAAAGCACTTTCCAGGGACGTCCAGATTGTCTCTCCAGCCTTCCCAACTGGCTCTCAACAATATTGTAAAGCGTGTGCTTTACCACCATTTAAAGCAGTGCACATGAGAGAGACTGAATACATTAGGTAAATGAATTCCTGTGGACATTGTGAAGGGAATAATGCCCTCCTATTTGGGTTATCCTCTACTGCAATAAAAGTGGGGGTTTCTTCAGTCAAGGTGCTGCAGTAACCCAAGGGATAGCCATATTACACTTATAAAAGACAACTTTAAGAAAGATCTTAGTGCAATAAAAGTGAGGATTTTTTTTTTTCCCTTGGCATCCCAGCTTGCCATAGAAATGAGTGAGTTGCTGAATTTCTGCCAAGTATAGATGGTTCAGTATGCTATTAGATTAGTCTGTTTATACAGAAACAGCCAAAAATAGGAAACACACAGAAGCTATTAAAGATATTGTCCTGTGAGGGAAATAGTTGAATGGTTTTGTTACTGCAACTGGGAAATAAGATATGAGTCAGTATTAATGTGATAAAGAAGTTAATGCGTTCTAAAGCAAACAGTTAGTTTCTTCAGCTTGTTTCTGAGTTGACAATAAAATAAATGTACAGACAATTATGTAGGGTTGGATGAGTCTGCAAGTAAGTGTATCCAGCTTAAAGCTCAGCGCTGCCACTGGGTTAGAATTGAAACTCTGTTATCAAGTAATGATATGCTAACCCCAGGTAGTCTTCATAGAAAATGGATGATTCAAAATGCCACACATCACTGAGCTGGTGGGAGAATGGTCAATAGTGTTTAAGCTATTTCAACCGGTCAAAGAGAATTTCATAGAAAAATTACTCCACCTTGACCATTTTCCAATGGATTTCCTAAATTCTCCTCACTTTTGATGTAGTCCGATGAAAACTAAAAATACCTTGAGAATTGCACTGTATTTTGTTTTGGTTTATTTTTAATCAGGACAGCAGCAATATTTCATAGTGGATGTTACCAGCTTTTTAAAGAGCAAGCCAGCATAGAGAAATTCGTCCCATGTGTGACACTGAGCATTCGTTCCTAAACACAGCCACCCTCAGCCCTGATGCCCTGACCTCCTTCTCCCTTCTTTTTCCACATATTAAAAAACCTGATTCTGTATGTGCTGCAATGCCTTAAATCTTCTAACATACATAAACAAGGGAACAGGCTATTATACTGTATTTACAATATTTATATGTGCAAATAGAAGATGTACATATATTTTTCTCAAGTAACATGCGTCTACAAACCCAAAGGCCACATATACCATTCCTTAAGGGCCTTTTTCTTGACCAGTGAAGAAGAACAAGCACAAAGCTAAATTACTCTCCTACTGAGAAATGCCCCTCTGTGCTACCTTGGTTTTTTATGGTGAGAGTGCCCTGGGCCAAATCAAGCACCTTCCCTGATGTTAGGTCACATTTAGGACATGAGAAGAAGAGCAGCACATGAAAATGCACATGGCAACTTATGCCAGTGAATGCAGCAAAACTTTTGCCAATATGCAGAGACATTTGATTAACAGGAGCCTCATGAATTCTACACCAGTGGCTCATTTCCAGAGGGAGTGGAAAACTGGCCTCAAGTCATTCTGCCCGTGTCATGTATATGCAAAGATTAGGCACGGTATTTGGAAGAGGAAGCAGCTGCAGAAATTCTGTCAAGGTACCACAATTAAATGTGTTTACACTGCAGAGACTGAAAAATACAGGTGGTATAATGATACTTACAGCAAAATTTAAGAACACTGCAATAACTTGCAGCCAGATCTTGGAGCTGGGCTTTTCCCTGGAACACATCTCCTCAAAACGAAGTCAAGCTGTTACATCAACAAGCCTACAGACTGTTTTGAGGCCTTAGCTGAAATTTATTTCTGGGATAAGTGTATCTTTCCATTCAACTCCACAGAAACCAGGCTTGTTTATTATTTCTTGAGCCTAATTCCTTACTTCAGGCAATAGGAAAAAAGAGTTACGCGTCCCCTGACACCAAACAGATAAGCACAATAGTGTTGCCTTACTGCAGAGGACCCTCAAAAACTGGGGGGATGCAAGGCAGTTTCCTTCCTCGATGGTTTCCTTTGTGAACACAAAGCCCATTTCTAGGATGGAAATCTGGGGCTGGAGAATAAATTTGCAACATCCTTTCAGTGCTGTGGCAATGCGGTCCCAACCTGAGGAGTTTAGAGCACATACTGCTGTTCCATACATACATATTACTACGCGTGTTTAAAGCATATATTGCTCTTGTTCAGCTAGAACTCTGGACTCTCTACCAACCAACAAATTCAATTTATCACTTGTTTATGATTGTGCATGAGGCATCTGTATTTTTCAGTGGCATAAGGTAAGAGCAGAGCCACAGCAGTTACTCTGAAACGGAGCAGCCACAGGAAACTTAATGAGCCTTAGAGGTGTCTGGGAGGTTCAGAAATAGAGAACTTCCTTTTTCAGTAAAGGGACAAACAGGAAAATCGAGTAATATGGTTCTGCTTGGAATTGAAAGAAGAAAAAGGAGGGAGGTAAGTTTTACTGGCCACATGTCTCAAACCAAATTGATGTTTTTTAAACAAAGCACCTCACTTGCTTTGTTTCATTTTCAGGCTGTGCTGCCTGAGCAAGACAACGGAAAAGTTTAATCTCTAAAACATGAATGCCGAAAACAAATGCATTAGAAAATACCAACCCAAAGCTATACTGGTGACACAAATGTGAAAAATGGAATTGAAATAAACTGTGCCAGAAATCTATTTCT
>VZTI01004617.1:3489283-3550033 GCA_013397865.1 Struthidea cinerea
TCATGAATCCTTGATGTGTTAGCCCCATGAAATTGCACTTATTTTAGCTGTTCTGGATCCAAAAAAGCTCTAAATAAGCAGCTGCATAGCAGAGAGGTCCAGAAGTGTCAGTCATAAGTGCTCCCTTTGAAACCAAGGGTGAAAACCAATTGGCAGGAAGATGAAACAGGATCATGGCACTGTGCTTGACCTTTGCATGGGAGATGATATAGGGAGGTCTAATGAACTTACCTAATTTAACTATTTCTGCTCTTTGAAAGACTTATCCACCTTACACAGTTTAAAAGAAGCAAAAGACAGAAAAAAACTAAGCAAAATAAAAGGAATAAAAGCTCCTCCAGGCTTATAATTTCATTTATGTAAAGAGACAGTCCATAGATCAGAGTCAACAAAAACACAGTATGCTGCTGTCACTATCAAGATTTTAAATAGCAGGCTTTGCAATAACTATGTAAATTATTAACATGTAAATTTAGAGAAAAAATATCTCCTCTGAATCTCAGGGCCTTGGAAGAAGTGATGCACAAATTCTTCAGGGAGCAGACTGAGCAAGGGACTCTGCTGTAATCCCCAGGTGAAGGTGCTTGGTGAAACCATCAGGTTCTGGCTTCCCCAAACACCTGCAGAGGCTCCTCATCAACCACACTGATCTGCAAGGAGGGAAAAGACATCTCTGAAGAACACAGGTCAGGGCTGCCATGAGGATTTCTTGCCCCTGATTCCCTGCACAGCCTTTTCCAGCAAGCACATGATTCCAGCAAGCCTGGCAGAAGGAGGAGTGCGGGATGAGCTTTCTCCTTACACTTATAGATGCACAAGTGGGAAAGAAAAAGGGTGAAAGAGGAAGGACAGGGAAAGCATAGACCCTAGAGATGGCAAAAGATGGTGCTAGGGAAAGAATTCGAAGAATAAGACATAAAACAATTGCAGGTGAGCAGAGAGGCTCACCATTCCTGGGGAAAGAAAGAGCAGTTTGGGGAATCATGCAGGGGCCTAATTCTTCTGGGACAGATGGGAGAAGCCTCAGCTGATGATCCCCCAAAATCCCTGGTTAGTTCTCCACATCCCATGCTCCTGTGGTCCCTCCCATCACTGTCTTCCCTGTGCCAGCACATTTTCTCCAACAAACTCAGGTGTTAACTGCACCAACTGAGGAAAACTGTAGGATAGGCAGGGTGGCAAGGCACCAATGCATCCTGGATACTGTCATACCTAATGCCACAGTGTCCCCAGCAGCAGGGAGAAGTAATTACAGGAGAAATCTACATAGTCTCTCCAGCCATGGGGACTGCATGAACAGGTGCCTGCAGGTGCCCAGCCTGAGCTGCAAAAAGCAGAGCAGATAGAGAGACAGGAGGTGAGGCTCAGCTCCTGCCCTGAGCTGTGGGATGAACACTGGAGGATGGGCCACATCTGAAACCCTTCCCAAACACCATCACTGAAGAGAGGATCCTGTTTCTGATAACAGCCCTCCCAAAAGGAAAGGGCCCTGGCTAAAGTCTCAGGCTGTCAAAACTCCCACAGCTCAGGAATGCTAAACTAGCAAAAGCCAGCTTTACTCTTCAGAAATTGTTCAAGGGTTCCTCCTTTGTACCATGTAGGAGGAATGGCAGACCTGATTTGTTTTAGCTGAAAACAAGCCAGCACAGACAAGATTTAAAAGTTTTGCTTCCCAGCCCTGATGGCCTGACTGACTGAGGGAAATGAGCCAAGATGATCTATCACCAGTGCTGCCAGACCTGCCAACACAGGCCTGAAAAGAGGAGGTTCATCAATGTTTGGGCACCGAACCTTCTGCTTACATGGTTGTGTGCATAGGTAGAAAAAAGCTGGTGCCTTTCAGGCTGTTTGGATGAGGTAGAACAACCACTGCAAAAAGCAGCAGGTAACTGCTTTAACAAATAACCAGCTGCCAGAACTGGTGTATCTGCCACGCCACCCCTGCAGCTAAAAGCCACGAGGGTTGCCTTAAAAGCTCAAGAGATTGACACCAAATACATAACATAAATAATGAATGAAAGTCAACTGGCATGAGATCTAAACTCCAACCCTGTGTTTAAAGTGTCCAGGTGGCAATTCTGCTATTAACTCTGTGAAGTTAAGCGGGATGATTTTGACCAGCTCAGAGAGAACAGGATGAGATGGGAACACTGTGGCCAGTGCCAGCTCTGACTGGCTGCACCTCACAGGACATCAGTCCTAGCAAGAACACATCCCATATAGCTGCCTCAGATCTCCCTAACTGATTACCCAGAAAGAAATTATGAGTTGTCAACAAGAGGTGAAGCCATCCCCTGCTACTATATGGCCTCCAGGACTATCAATGTCCAGGGACCACTTCGAGGAATCCTCCCACTCTGCCTTGTTAGCACTGAGCTGGCAACTCGCTCAAGGACCAGGAAGTTGTAAAGTTGGGGTAAAAACCTCTCTGCATTTCTTTCCCACTTCTGGAGACAGACCAGAGACTCATAAGCAGCTGGGCTGGGACAACACCATCTTAGCAACAGGTACAATTAACACTGAGGTCAGTGGCAAAGCGGGAAGGGCTCAGAGCAGTTTCTCAGGCTGTAGTGAGGGCAGAGCACCCAGGCACTGCACATCCTGTGAGTCAGGAGCAGAAAGGGGGCTGCTCTCTCTGGATATGGGAATTAGAAATGGCCTGTGTTCCAAACGCTGGACAGAAGGATTCCTTCCTGCAGTACACAGACACGTGAGAGGAGCGTCCCAGAGATGTAACAGATGTGAAAGGAAAGAGAACCTGAGTCTGCATAGAGCAGGAAAGAAATTTTGAATTTGGTCCATGGCAGATTGCTGTGTAATACACAACTTACTCTGGTCCCCTTTGTTATTGTTCACTAAAATTCTTCTATGAGATTCATCACCTTTTTTGAAACATGTGGAAATCTGCTCAGCATGGTAAACAGGAACAAGACAAAAAGAACAAAAATTCACAAATTATTTCTCTATGTAAGTGGCCAGCTTCCTCTTACTCAGGGTGATTAATCTGAGATGTGCACCACCACAGCCCTCAGAAGACAAACCTCACAAATCTCCTTTCTCACAAAACAAAGGCTGCTCACTGGAGTGTTCAGGTACTCAGTTACATTCAACACAAGCTAATTCACTTATCTTCAACAAGTGGGCTATTGATTTTTTGCCTGATTTCTAAGCTGCCCAGGGCTTTCTGAGCTACAACAAGAGCATCCTGCACTTAAAAAAAAAGAAAAAAAAGGAGGAAACTCAGTGGAAAATATCCCTTTGCTCATCAGTAATTAGGGTGACTTCTTGTTTGCTTAGTTCTGTCAGTATTTTCAGCATAGCCACTGTTTAGGAAACTTTCACAATATTGTTTCACTTGTCTTTGCTATATAACTTGATACCATAAACTGCATTCTACTTATTTCTGGGCTGAAAATACTGCAGATCACTTTTGTCCATGAAGAGGAATCGCCCAGTTGCTAGCAGTCATTTGCTAATTGTGCTGCCAGAGTCACAGAGCTGGAGTCTTGGGACACTTGTGATTACCACACACAGTCAAGAATGAAATGGCACAGCTCATGCTTTTGGGGTAAAAATACTAAACTATAAAAGAGGTTCAAACTCACAAGTCATATCTACTGTTGTGGTACTGCATTCGATAATTCAGCCTCCTAGATGCTGATTTTAGTGTGATGTTGATTTTGTGTCATTGCTTTTGCCCTGTTGGTACACAGAGAAGCTGAAATGCATATTCACAATTTCAGGATCCAGATACAAATGATCCACAGAAAAACTCAGTTTTGGTATGCGTTAAATCATCTTTGTTCATCTGCAGGATGAAATACACTTGTGTGCTTCCGCATCTGAGCTTTAAGGTACATTTAGCCTATGTTTTAGTAAGATGTCGTCAGTGCAGGTCATGTACTGTTTCTATTTCACAATAGAAAAAGAACTTAATTTACAGAATAAAGCCTTAATAAAGATGACTGGATATTGTATTGCTGAAAACAGATTTATAGATAAAACTGGACTAGTAAGCCAATATATTGTATCTAAAGTAATTTTCTTTTAAGTATGAATAATCTTAAGAGTAGATTGTAATTTTGAGGGATGGGTTCCTACCCAGGCAAAAGAGAGTCATAATTTTCCATACCAAAGAGGACATCAGAACCATAGCCCTTGGTCCTTAAGCACAGTGGACTAACAGATAATTAAACAGAAGTGTCAGGAATCTTCCAAGCCAGGTTTTTCTTCATGCTCTCTCCCTGAGGGAATACCTCATTTTCTCCAATTTTCTCCCTTTTGTCTGCTAGTTAAAATACAACACTGCTGGAAGACCATATACCAATGAGGCCCCCAGTCTCCAAATTTGGAATCTCGTGTTCTTTTTGCTTCACGTCATGCTTCTGGAGGGCAACAAAGATGGTGAAGGGCCTTGAGGGGAAGCCACATGGAAGCTGAGAGCACTTGGTCTGCTCAACCTGGAGAGGAGGAGACTGAGGGGAGACCTTATTGCAAAGAAACATCTTTGTGAGGGGAAGAGGAGAGGCAGACACTGATCTCTGCTCTGCGGTGACAGTGACAGGACCCAAGGGCCTGAAGTGTCAGAGGAGGATTATGTTGGACATTAGGAACAGGTTCTTCCCCCAAAGGGTGGTTGGGCACTGGCACAGGCTCCCCAGGGCAGTGGTCACAGCACCAGCCTGACAGAGCTCCAGGAACATTTGGACAATGGTCTCAGGCACAGGGTGGAATTTTTGGGGTGTCCTGTGCAGGGCCAGGAGTTGGACTTGATGACCCTTGTGGGTCCCTTCCAACTCAGCATATTCTGTGATTCTAAACTGCAACTAAGAAAAAAAAAAAAAAAATCAACCACCAAACATTTCCCCTCATCTCACATCTTAGCAGAGAGGGATGGTGATCTGCCTCCAGCAGTTTTCACTGCCTCTCAAAATGCACGTTTTCCGAATAAGAAACACAAAATTAAAGTGCATATTCCCACTGTTCCACGGGAGAAGATGACACTCTCACACACCAGTAATGCTGCAGCCAAGCCAGGCTGCAGCTGAAGCAATTCGTGATCCCCCCCATGCTCTGTCAATACCTGCAGGTGGGGGGAGGAATCTGTCAAGTGCAATACAATTCCAGTAAAGATATCTCCTCTGTTCTCTTTGTCAAATTGACATACACAGATATTTCAATCTATACTTTGTGGTTAAAATTGATCCTAGTGAGAGGATATGTAGCTTGATCAAACTTCTGTAGGACTGAATCAAACAGGATTGATGACACAAAATACCTGCTTTAAAAAAGAAGGAAGTTTTTCTTGTGATAATGGGGAGCTGGAGTCTTGGTGAGGGACAGACAGGACAAAAAAAAACTCTAACACCACTAAATTCAGGGAACATATAAACAAAAATAAAACATCTCTATATATAATTGTGTCACTTTCAAAATGGTGACCTTTTACACTGTATTAAATATCCACGTATTTTCAGTTCCTGTCCTGTTACTTCACAGCTCTGTGCCTGTGGAGGGATGGGAAAGTGTGTGTGTACAGGTCCTTTAAAACCTAGCAGTCTTTGCTGCTTTAGGATAAAGTCCTAAAGTAAATAAAATTGGAAGCACAAGAGAGTTTTTGGAGTGGTGATCCAAGACAATTGTGATCAACAGCATTTAGCAGACATAAAAAGGTAAAATTCAGTATCATAGAAATAAATCTGCATAAGCATTATATTTAGATTAAATTTAAGATTTTAATTTTATCCCTGTGTAGTCAGTACATAATGTTAACAGGATGATAATTTCTACATTATAGAGGATCTGACCAGACGATGAGCATGATATTAGTTTGGCTAACAGTATTAAATACAGTGATTATTTCAGAGCCAAGATTCACATGTACCTGTAAAGCAAAGAATTAACTCCCAAAAAACCAGTTTGGGGCATGAGATCACTCCTTTACATTACTGTGACATATGAGCTTTAAAAGATAAATTTAACAACATATTCTGTAACTAAGGTGGATTCTGAAAACAATTTGAATAATTGCCATAAGGGAAAACCAGGGTTGCCAATCCAGTTTCAATATTCTTTCTGTCACAAAATTGCTTGCTTCAGCTTCTTCTTCCACTGAACTATACTTGGCTGTTGTTTGGCGGTCATTTTGTATTTTCACGCCAAAGAAAACAATTAATTAAAATCATAAAAAAAAAAAAAATGCTGGTGTGAAAAAGTAATTTCACATTGGTTCTAGATCTAGCCTAATATGTGCTGGTTTTGGCCAAAATCCTGAAAGCAGCATATCATTGCAGCACTACAGCAGGGTGCAGGAATTTAAGGCTTATCCAGAGAAATATTAAGAAAAAGAGGAGAGGCTAAAATAAAACTTCGGTAACAACCAATAGGACCAAGCGGAAAACAAACAAAGAAGCAAAAATACATACAATAATTCAGGCATTGTTTAATAATAAATTTTGTAATAATGATAAAATTAACACCTTGGTCTACAGGTATTCTGAATCCCCTCCTTTAAAAGTAAGGATGGGATGCTCAACTGCTGCTGAAAATATGACATGATGAGAGCACTGGGACTAGGTCACTGTCTCCAAACACCCAGGACTTATGGCCAAACAGTGACCAGCTCCTACTTCCCTCGAGAAAAATTACAGTTTTCCCTCTATATTCTTCCTGTAGTCTCACAATTACTATCCCACTTCAGTCAGAAAACAGGTGAGTACATTAAATATTTGGTATCAATATAAATGTTATTAAGCAATTTGTTATTTGTCCTTTCATAAGGATTTCTAGATTAAAAACCCTTCAAGACTCAGTCCTAGAACTTTCAGTTCATTAATCATCAGCAGGAGCTCTAATGATAGATAGAAAAATGTGAATTATAGGCATATGACTAACCAGTATGGATTTTGGCAAAATAAAACCCCATAAGATGCTCTTCAATCCATTATTGCCCACAAATGCAGGAAAAAACAATACAATGTCAACATTTGCCAACCATATACCACAGAAACTTCCTGCAATATAGAGAGAAAAATGAGAGCAATTGGAGATTCTAATCCCCATAAACCCATTGAAAAATGCAGTTTTATTAACAGCCTTTATAGTGTGCCCAAAAAGATTTAAAAATGGGTAGGAAACAATGACCCTTGAAGGGCTAAAAACGTGCATGGAGATAGTTCAGGTAATCATTGAAGACCATATAGCAAAACTCAATGAGGAACCTCCACACACACAGTGCATCGTCCACAGCAGCCTGTCAGAGCAGCCTCAGGCAAGAATATTTACTCCAGTTCCATCTGCGTGCATCAGGTCTTGACATCAGGCAGGTAAACTGTGTGCACAATTTAGCTGAATAAATGACATTTCAATTGTTGGAAATCTGGAACAGGGAGTCCCTGTTCTCACTCTGCCATTCCCCCCAGGGCAGGTGTGAGCCCAGGCTAAGAAAGTGCTGTTAGGAAAGTGTGACACTTCAAACCACACATCTCATTTTCATACAGTGACTGAGGCAGTTGGAAGTGTACATACCACTGAAATTTGAAAATATTTGGGAACTTAATTTTTAAATTAAGAATTAGGCTCTTAACAGACTAAAGTTTGAGGCAACACTGAGTGTGCTTTAAAGGATTTTAGAAACCCGAAAGGGAAGCCATGGGCCTACTTGTATTTTCAAAAGCACATGTGCAGTGCAGTGACCTTCCCGGGCTACTTGAATTTTATTTTGAAAATCACGAGATGCTTCTCTGTAGCTCCAAGTGCCTAAACCATTTATTTGATAACATAATAGCTAATAATTTAGGTATATCTGCTCTGTCTATTTTTGAAAGAACAACAAAAGCACCATAAGGAAGGCAAAGACTAGCAGATAACTGTTTTCTGAGGCTTTTATTGTAGCTGAAGGAACTATCAAATAGACCCTCATAACCCTTCCACCTATGCTAACGTGTTATTTGTGCAAGTTTTAGAAAGGGGCTATCAAGTTAATAGCAAGTTTTACACAACAGCACCAACTTTCCTGGGAGAACATAAAACTAAAATTCTAAATTTTCCAGTGTCTGAAAGAGAGCCTCCTAACTGGCTCCCTCTGTCTGAACCTGTGTTTGGCTGATGCTGCAAATTTATCTAGCAAAGTGCAACATGGGATGTTTTTTCTAGCAAAACAACTGAATGACATAGCAAAGCACAGCAGGACAATTTAACCCAGCAGTGCACTCAAGATCTGAGATCTGCATAGTCTAAAACTTGTGGTATTAATCTCACCTGTCTCTAGTTTTCCAAAGAGAAAGTAATTTAAACCATCAGTTAATGAAACCATGATTCTATGCCTACCTCAATCTTTTTTTCAAAGAACCGGTGCTGGCCACTACTTCAGTTTGCAACTTCCATCACAATTATCTTGTTCTGCTCTTATCAGTGTATTAACACATCCCTTCACTTTATATTGAACCATTATGCACTTTTGCATTATGAAGTCTGTGTAATTAATTGAGGATTTCTATTTATTGCTCCACTTTTCCCTGGTTACACAGATGTCAAGGAAGGGCCTTTATTACAACCCTTGGACTGGCTGATTCCTGGCTGCAAGTGCAGGGAAATGGTAGAACACAAGGATGGATTTGGTTTCTGATTCAGGCAGGGCATTCACACAGGCAGGATGCACAGTAACTCATTCTACCAACAGGAAATGCTCTCCAGACACCTTGTTCCATGTGGATGCCTCACTGCTAAAGAGCAGTGCCCAGCACTGACCATCACATCTGCAACCTACAGAGACACATTTCCACAGCCTCTGCATTGCTGGCAGCTTTCTACCACATTTCTGACAATCACGAGCCAGAATTAACACCACTGTCCTGCTCATGGTTCTCCTTGACTTTATAGGGAGTACAGAAGGATGTAGGTTAGTATTCAATGTTTGGCACAATTTATGTCCAGCTGTAGGTCTCATTTTCCTTTTAGGAACACTGTAATAGTGCTGAATAAGAACACAGAGCTCTTGCCTGATGATATCGCTCCCATCTAAATAAATACCAGTGTAGCAAATAGTCTGCAAATCTGAGACAGGTTTATATATTTTCTGTGATTTCTCTCAACTACATAATGTTTGGTTAATTTTTACAAGAGAAAATGTATTGAATATTTTAGAAAAGAACAACGTAAAATCCAGCATTTAGCCTTTTTTTTTTCCCTAGATGAGCGTATCACAGGGTTAGTAGATATTCGGATGTGTGCATACAGATGTGTGTGTACACATGTGTCTCACAGGATGGAAAAACACAACAAGTGTTGTCTTCCCTTCCAACAACCACAACAAATATTTAACCAAACACAAGTAAAAAAAAGCAATGCCAGCATCTCGTATTATTTATGATTTATCAAAAGTGGGAAAAATACCGGGTTTGGTAGAATGGCTGTAAAAGAGAGATGGAGAAAGGACTATTAAAAACACTCATGAACACACAGACAGACCCTCCCCCCTCCGTCTCACACGTGTCTGGGGGGAAGGGGACAGGGGTGATGGGACTCATTACACCCTGCTGTCTCCTTCAGGCAGAAAGGTTCCCATTTGCATCCAGACAAGTTACAACTGTCCTTTAATTCCTCAGTGACTGAACGCTGCAGCGTATTAATCCTTAGTGTCATTCCAGCAAGAACTACAGAGTGCTGTACACTATCAACAATCATTAGTATAGAAAAATCCCAAAAAAATTGAAAGGCTACCTTCCCATTTATTCCTTAACTATGCATTTTGCAAGAAATTCATCCCCTCTAGGACTGTCTCACAGTGCTCTGTGCAGCTTCCTAAGCCAAGGGTTGCACTGTTTAGTCTAGGACAGAACTATGGAAATACTGCAGAGTTTGACTTACACAGTTACACCAGTCTTTTACACTAAAAACATGACTGTGATCGAACTAACACTGCCTGGGATAGCCTCCTTTCTCTCAAAAATAAAAATCATTATCAAGGTTAAGCTCTACGTGTACCAACAGGAGACATTTCCCAGTAAGGTGAAGGTTGTTTATAGTTCTCTCAAGTCTGATGGATTGCTTGCAGGTCTTCCTCAAGATGATGAGCTCATGAATCAACTTTGAGCCTATATTCCACAAAAATCAAGATGATGAGTCCTACCCAGAAACAAAAGAATAATAAAGGTCACAAGTGGGCCCCATGGGGGTCAGACTGGGTGGCATTATGAATACATATTTGTGTATTTTTCTGTATGATTTTGCTTAATTTGGACCTAGCCTTCACTTAAACCTAAAGTAGCAAGACAGAATTTAAATTCTGTTTATATCTTTACTTGCCCCCTTTGGCCAGACCTCATCAGGGTCTTCTGTGCGTGAACAGATGAAAGAGAGGAGCGCCCATTGGTGAGTTTAGGTTAACACCACTAAACCGAGTCAACTTTGGTGTGGCTTGTTTTTTAACCCACAATTCAGGAGGTGTCTACGTGGTTTCTAATATGTATGAGCCTCTATGTACCACACAGCACTTACAGTGCATTTTAAAAAGCTACTCCTTTTATAAGTTAAAACCGACAATACATTTTTAACCAGTTCCTGAGTATTCTGAAAGGAAATATTTCTGGTTTCCGAGCCAGAACTGGTCATTTTTTTCTACAGAATATGATGTTTGAAAATCAGTTCTTCCTATTATAGATTTCTCCCTCAGCTTGTGGAAAATCCATGATTCCCTAAACATTGGTCTTTGAAAGCACATTGACTAAAATCTTCATGCCTAATTCATGAAGTGTAGTCTGGAGATTAGTGGAGCTGGACATAGACCAGGAATACTTTATCATATTCTAATAAGCAGAGGCTGAAAATTGCATTTCTAAAGCTACAGTATTAAAGGGCACACTGCAAAACATGACCCAAACATAACTCAGTAGTTCTACACTGTCTGTAAAGGCTTTGATATGATAAAGTATGCTGACGAGGGGAATAAACACAACTAGAAATTTCTGTATTTAAGGAGAGGGGGGAAAACCAGCAAACACTACATGTATACATCAAAGCATATATTGTATATTATAAACTCATATAATGTGATCCCAATGGAACAACCCTTGTACTGCTATCGATTATTTGAACACACCACGGAACATCATTGCAATAACATAAAATTAAGCTTATGTAGCAAATGTAACAGTAAAAAAAGCTAGTAAAAAATAGTCTGCAAGGCCAACGTAATCATTACCATAAAACTCTTAATGACATCTCTCCATACAATACACCAGAAAAATGTGAAGATTAAAATTGCCAGAGGAGAAACATGAATATTTTTTTACTCATGGTGCTTGTGTTATTTAAAAGGTAAACTGCTCCCCACTCCTTTTTTTTGTTTGGTTGGGGTTTTTTTGTTACAGTATAACTAGATTAAAGAATGAATGATATAGGCCAAGATTCTAAGTCCTGTACAACAGGATTTGTGGGTAGCAAATGACCTCAGAAAATATCTTTTCATATACTAGATTTTTCTTCTCATGTAGAAGGGTGAAGATAGACATCTCTCCCATCATGTTATACTGTCAGGATCTGTTTTGGGAAGAAGGCAGAGACTGAATACCCCGGGTCAGGGAAGTACCCCAAATTGCACTGGAAAGAAACAGAAAATCGTAAAGAACTGCACTATTTGATGTGTCTTTTCCAGCCCTGCAAGTGCTGAGACAGAAAATTTCCTCCATCTCCTCCAGGAGAGGAGCCCCAGCAAGAGGCAGGGGGATACCCCCAGTGACTCCCACTCATCCACGTCTCCCCATATCACACCTTGTCTGAAAACTGGTAATGTTCCCGTTCCCACGCCTCTTCCCTGTTTCTTCACAGATTAAAATCTCTACAGAAGTCCAGCCCCATGTACAGCCTAAGCACAGTCCCTCAATTTGGTACCTTGGTCTGGTGGTGGGAGATTTATAAATTAAGTGAATAATGAGTGGCTGCTCATTACACAGGTAATTGGATGGGGCAAAGTATGAAAAATAGCTCACATTTTACCTATAAACCAAAAATAAGGAGCATAAACTGAGAAAACACTAAAATTATCAGTACTTATGTCTATAGCAGTCATCTATGGTCACGGCACACAGAAAATTTGAACAGGCAGAGATGTTGTATCAAAAAAAAAAAAAAAACGAACAAAAAAAACAAAGGATGATTTGGTCAGAGCTGCAAGACTTGGAATGAGTGAAAACCATCAGTCAAAGTGACCAACAAACCCTGGCAGTGTAAACAAGGTAGAAATGATAGTCAATAAAATCACAATTAGGTACACTGAGTGTCAGCATTCCTGTGTGCTCACAATCAAGGGAATCAATAACTAACACTGAAAATTCTCCACTATTTGCTTTCAGTTTATATTTTCAATTTATTTTTTTTATTTGGCTTCCCCAGTTGATTCCATGAAGAGTATCTTTAATAAAAAGCAGTTCCAATACTGGCAATGGTGCAATAGGAACCAAGTGCAAGAGAATTAGGGGGGGCCACCAGTTACTATTGAAATTTAAGTGGGAAGAATTAAAAAAACAGGTTTGCAAATAAGTGAAGAGATAGGACACGGTTCTTCACACCCACACAGTTTACAGAAAGGAAGTGTATATAAGCCAGCAACTTTTACTGCTCCAAATCTCCTTGCCATTTAAGAGTCCTTAATGCTAGAAACTTAGAATAAATGTACCTGCTAAAAAGTTAGAAGTGGCAAATCTCATGACAAAAAAAAAAAAATCAACAGAAATTCACAGTAAAGGCAACAACTGTTGCTACCTCCCAGGAAACCATTTCTCATTTGGCTTACTGCAGGCAGCATACCACGTTTTTCTGAGTCCTTTCCAAGCATGGATATAGCCAAAGGAATTCAAGCATGTCCGCAGTTTGCCAGGAATGTGCACAACAGCATTGGGTAATTTATTGAAAAACGACCCTTTTAATAATTCTTCAATATTACCTCTGGGAATTTTCAAATACACCTACACACGAATCACAGCGATGATTTAGTCAGGGCAACAGTTTGCCAACAAACACAAGCTTTCTTACTCTGTCTTCTAAATTTACTGGTTTCATTCCTACAGTGATATAGAGCACAAACTTCTTTAGGTCTCCTCATTGTGAGCATCCATCATTCGGAGCCATATCAAAGCACTCCTCTCCGAGTGTATAAAGGTTGAAGTGCTGAAAATGGATGGATCCTTAATTACCAAAGGAGTGAAAAATGGAAGCTGCTTTAACCTTTCTTCAGGTATATTTTTATTAGCAGCACGTGTGCACCACCCACCTGTAAAAATTGATTCCAATCTTTTGGAAACAGCAATTTCTAGACAGGAATTGTATCATATACAAGATAATGCATGTAAATGCAGATATAAGACAGAAATTTAATGATTTGAGTGGCTCCTGACAGCAGTGAGTTCCCACATTTTAGAACATTTTACACTTATATAAGAAAGGCTTTGGCAGAAGTTTTGTAACACGGCATAGACCAAGAAGCGCCATGCCTTTTGCACAGGTATAAAATCCTTAATTCTGCGCTGTATAAACACAAGATATCACCCGTGATAAATGCCCTTCTCTATCTGTGACATTTTCCTTATACTGTTTTCCATGCATAAGGGTACAAATCACACAATATAGAAAAAGAAAAAACAGCATTTTGCCTGATCAGTGTCTGTTTACGGTAATCAGAGAGAAAAAGTGAATTACTCTAATAATGACATTTTATAGCTTGTTTCCAATCAATAAGACAGTTATTCTGAAAGATTCACATAAGTTTAGAATCAATTATGAATGGAAAGGAAAATGAAAAAGGTGAATATTACTGGCTTGAGATTTGTTCATTCGAGAGTTGTATTTCTTCCATCTTGCCAGACTCCTGTAAGTGATGCAGTCTGGTGAGCTCTGCAATAAATGCTTCTACAGAATTATTCCATCCTCAGGAATCAATCTGGTAATTTGAGCATATTTATTTCTAAAACACATCTGCCATGTTTTCTGTGAATACTAGATGTTAAGGATATGATTTTTAATATAGTATATACTACTACAATACCATACACTACCACACTACCGTGAAATCCAGCTCTTGCCACAAGTAACTTTTCTTCTTTTAAGGTATGAAAAATGTATCTTTTACAAATTTAGCATACACAAATAAAAAGCAGGAAAGTATTGAAAGAGATAAACAACAAAAACCTTACTTCCTCACATTTTTGTGCATAAATTTGTCTCACAAACCAATGTTTCCATTGACACAGACCCAACAGCACTCCAGAGGCTCCACCATTAAACACAACTCACATGTTGAGGAGGAGAGTTATCATTCCTCTGAAAACAAGTTGGTTCCTGGTCTAGCATGACGTTTTAAATTTTAACAGTAACCCTGGCAATGCACATAGACTTAGGTCAATGTGACATCAAAATCCTCTCCCTATCTAACAATTCTTGTGTTTCATATTTAAATGAGGAGTTAAAACAAATCCAAATGGGCTCTGTTCATCACAAACCAACAGCAAAATTTTGATTCAAATTTATAATTATTTTGCATCTCCCCAGAATAATGAAGTATTTCATAGATAGAAAAATTAAGTAATGCCCTAGCAAGTTCTGTTTTAACAAAACGCCCACTGGAATCTTAAGGATCACCATCAACAAAGGAAAAAAACCACAAATTGAAGCACTGAATTATCATCTCAATTATCATTGAACCAAATGATAATGCCTTTATTTTTCAATATGCTCAATAATAAACCCAAAAATAAATTACAAATAGGAAGTCAACTGTCTGTATCTCTTTTAAATTCTTTCTATTTGAGGATGTGCCTGAGCCCTTTCCCCTATCAAGACACTCCCCACATTACTTGCAATGAGAATTACCCTGAACTGCATGGCTGTAGGAGATGGCGTTCAATAAAAACATCAAATATCAAAATACCCAATAATGCAGCTCTAAGATATGGCAAAAATCAGAATCATTAAACTTCGTCTGTTCACAGACATTTGAACACATTGTTTATGCTCAGGCTTCTTCCTCTGCACAATCCTTTGCAACCCCAGAGATAGATTGTGATAGAAAATTTCTGGCAGTTTAGTCTCCTGATACATGTCTTTTCACTAAATTCTCTCCATATGCCTCTTAAAGGAACATATGAGCTACAAATCTAGCCTGAGTGGAAACATTTCTGTATTTTACTATGAAAATTTATATCACATTAACAACACAAACATGCAATATTTATTCCTTTTCAGATTCCTGTTTGTACTTCTCATAATCTTTCAGCTACTTTGGCATTAACTACTAAAATGCTACAGCAAGGACCATGCCATGGGGCAACTTGGGTGAAGCAGAATTTATTCTATAACGTGCAAAGGCATCCCTGAGAGAATTTCCAGGATGAACTGAGACCTCAAAGGACTTCCAACAATGTCAAAAGAGCACTTGTGTGCAGAAGGCACACAGCACCTCCCTGTTTGGCAATGAGACACTAACCAGCTTTAGTTCTGATAAGATGCTTTACCTGAGGTATTCAATTACATCCCTACCAGACTGTGCTGAAGGAATATTTAAAGTCTGCTTTGCCCTTGACTCTTGATTCTGCATGTCAAAAACACTTAACTCAAACCCTTTTGGATTACCAATACTGCATTAAGTTCATTGACTCCTGTACCAGATTATCCAGGACCAGATGAACTGATATCACACACACAGATATTGATGCTGTTTTATTATTAGACAGAACCAGCACAGCTTTATAAACACTTTAATTTGGGAGGGGGAGGTGGCGTGGGCTGAGAGAGAATAAACAGCTCTCTCACACAACGCGCAGTCAAATATTTTATGGAACCCTCCCTTGAAATTACTGTGAAAATTCAGAAATTTAGTCAAATAGACAGACCCTCAAGAAAATGCTCTTAGTGGAGAATTTCTAGTGCATGAAGCCACAGAACTGTCCAGACTAATCTACAGCTCCCCTTGCTGGGTCAGCTGCTGAATTGCATTCAAGCAGTGGCAAACAAATAGTGTATGTGAAATATTTAGACTTTAAAAATGGACATCACACCCGTGTGCTGCTGCGCACAAGCAGCCTCTGTGCTGGACACGCTGCTCAGAGCTGGAGCTTCCACAGGGCAAGACAAATTTCAGACCACTTTTCAGTGCTGAGACTCAAGAGACAACTTAGTCAAAAACCAGGAATGTGCACCCATTTCTCTCTGCCTTCTAGGCTTCTACCAACTTCCTTGATTATCACAGGGAATCCTCACTTTTCTTCCTTATTCCTCCCACTCTGAAAATCATCAGTAGGCTGTTATTCAAAATGGTGATGAACGAGTCTCTGGTAACAGCTTTACTCAAAAGCACAACCAGTCCTTGCTGGCTTACTAGAAATGCCCCATTTTGTTCAGGCCACTTGCAAAGAAACATTTTGGGATCTTTCACAGAACTAGGCATTGCTACCTTTTGCCAACTCTATGGGCTTTTTTACTTTAATAAAATTTAAGTATCTCAGTAAATCTAATTTTTTTTGCCAAGTACATTACATCTGCCATCCGTTCTTCACATACACCCATACACACACATTGCATATTTTTCTTTCTTGAAACGTCTTGATAGCTTTCATAGGAAAGAGTAAAGTACACTCGATATCTCAGTCAACTGCTCTCTGATGCTACACTCACTGCTTAGACAAATGATTCAGCCCCTATTTTTCATTCCAAACCTGCCGTACTCGGAGAGCAGCATCCAACCAAGTTTGGATGGAATTCCATCTACAGAAGTACTTTTTCTTCCCTTGACCTCTTCAGTTGCAATTTGCATTTTCAGCTAATTGTCTCTCATTCTTTTGTCTGGACAAGTTTACCTTTGTTAGTTATTTTTCCATAACTGTGATGATAAAACAGATAATACCGTGGTTGGAGTGGAAGTGGTCCTGCAGTTTTGACACAAACATGAGAATATCCCTCATATTGGTTTGGGTATGGACACAGACACAGGTGTACAATGCACCTTGCTGCAAAAGTTTTGTAGAAAAAGAAAATCCTATCCAAGGAAAATAAGACAACCGTGCCTTCTAATGAAAATTTTTTTCTGAACTTAGTGAAAATTTGGAAGCACAATACAATTTTATGGTTAAAACCAGTGAATAAAAAGTCTAACTATTTGCCTGGATAAAAAGTATTCCTGTATTTTTTCCACCTCAGTGATTTTTCGTTCCTGTCAGTAAAATAATTAAATTATTTACTGAATTAAAGAAAATAATATAAAAGTAAAAATAGAGCAAACATAAGCAAGTCACAAAAAATACAAATAAAAACCACGGATCTATTTTTTTCATGCCTCTGACACCCTTTTGACTATGTATTGACCATTTGTGAACCTTTTTCTCAGACTAGTATTCCTGTATTTTTTCCACCTCAGTGATTTTTCGTTCCTGTCAGTAAAATAATTAAATTATTTACTGAATTAAAGAAAATAATATAAAAGTAAAAATAGAGCAAACATAAGCAAGTCACAAAAAATACAAATAAAAACCACGGATCTATTTTTTTCATGCCTCTGACACCCTTTTGACTATGTATTGACCATTTGTGAACCTTTTTCTCAGACTAAACCAATCAATAAATTGCTCATCCAGAATTTTTTACTCTTACAAAATTGATAATTCACAATGAAATGAGAAGAAAATTATACTGCTATAAACTCACAGTGTGGATATCAACAAACCAGTGAGACCAAATCACACTGGAACAATTAATACTAACTTAAGAATTATTACTGCCTCTAGCAAACTAAATACCTTTTAAATGTTTTGATAGTAAAAGGTAAATTTAACATACTTGTCAATTTTCAAAGGAGACTGGAGTGATTGGATTTAGGGGTCAGTCACTTTAAGGTCATTTTGAGACCACAGATTTTACTTTCAAATTAAGAACAAGGAGAGTAATAACTGAAACCTCCCAAACACACACACACAAAAGAAAAAAAGAAAAAAGTGACTAGTTGGCACAGGGATTTGTGCAGCTTCTGTGTTACCCACTGAAAGCAATCCCACTTACCAAACATAATTTTTCTGACAAATAACCTTGATAGGTAAAGGTAAAGCACATAGACAATTTACTGCTAGTACAAAGTTCTTCAAACTGAGTGCCAACACTCATCCTCTTCAAAATAAACCAGGGAGCGCTAGGTCTCATGTTACAAAGTATCAACAATTACAGAACACTTTCCAAAATGCTAACAATAAATCTAAACCAAAAATCAATACTATTAATTTGTGAGATGGATGCTAAAAAAATCAAAGCTGCCACCATTCGAAAGTGTTAAAACATAAACACAATGGAAATCATAAATGTGTTTTAAAACTCAATTTAAAAACACGAAGTTTTTCTAATCTAAATTTAAGACCCTTGTTGCTTATTTATTTTTATGAAAAAGGATACAGCCCATTAAAAGGCCTTTTCCCAGCCACAGAAATTGTTGGCATAATGCCCAAGGAATACAATAGCCACATGTTCGCAATCTTTAATTATCCAATTAATGTAGTGTCGTTTTAGTAATTAGTTCAGATGACCATATGTAACTTTTTACAAATAGCTCTTTCTTTCTATGCCCAGAATGCCAAATGTACCACAATGTGTTTTTATAAAATGCATGATTTGAACAGAAGGACTTCCAGAATTATCTGTGTTTAACATACTGTGACTTTTTCTGTTGGGCTCTCTCTAAAACTGATTCAGTTTCTTATGTAAGGATGATTTCTGCAGACTTTTTCTTTCGAACCTGCAATCCAAACTCCCTATTTTGTTATCTCCTGTAATGGTAAAACAACACAGTCACGATGAGGTCGCAGCAGAGCTGTCAAAAGCCAGCTTGGTTCAGCTTTGGTGGTTTCTCCAGACCAAAATCAGAACCCAGCCTGGTGTAACATATGCGTAGGCACTGCAAAACCTTCATCCCCACGTTTTCTACAGAGCCCCACCAACCAGCTCCTTGCAATGACCCCTGTGCCAGGCCAGCAGCGTGCGTGGGAAGGGCGAAGGAGTGGCAGCTCCACGATTTGCAGCCACACCACGACACGACCCCGGCGTCCTGCACGCTCCTCTCGGCTCGGGGCCCGTCGGTGCCAGGGGCTGCCAGGTCAGCCCTGGAGGGCAATGAGGCACAGCCGGGGCATCGTGTCCCCTCATCGACCCGCGGCGCCAGGAGCTGGGGTGGGATCTCAGCAGCGCAGGGGAACCTGGGGAGACACCATGGCTCCTTCCTGCAGAGCCACTCCGCTTATCGAACACCACTGAGCCAGGCACAGCCACGTCTCAGACTTAGTGTTATCTCCTGCTTTACAGCTTAAGTTACACTCTGGAAGAAATGAAGTCAGGGATGTAGATTACATTACAGTCTCCCTTTCTGAAGGATATGGCATTGGTCATGGTTGGAGGGAAGACACTGGCTCACGTGGAACCTATGGGAAAATTAGCTTCCCTAGAAAGTTTAGATTCAGCACGTAAAAGCTTTTATTCCTTATATAAGGAATATCCTGATAGTCCTTGTCCTTGCAGCAAGAAGTGCTACGTATACGTTCATTGATTTAGGATCCAGTCCCAAATACAACTTCTAGTTGCTGTTACAAACAACGTAAAAATACCAACAGAAACAGAGACTGGCAGAACCTATTCCTGAGTTCAGTACAATAGAATACAACAGAAAGCTAAAGATGAAAGCAGAATGCCTGCTTGAAATTAATACAAAATACTTTATTATCTGGACACCAAAGCATTAAACAAATTCAGAGAAACCTATTTTCTGTCACAGTATTTCTCTGCAGAAAAAAGTTGTTATTTTCTCCATATAAACCTCAAATTACAATCATTAGTATGCAGGAAATTGTTGAGGAAGGGAAAGGGAAAAGCAATTGCTGCATAAATACCTTGATTTTCTATTGTTTATACGACTGCATTTAGATGAAGGTATACATACAGAAAACACACAGGTCTTTATTTCTCCTTAATTGGCTTCATTTCTCTCTAAGGACTCTTTTAATGTATAAAAACTGTAAGCATTTTAATGTAAAATTCATACCAACCTAAATGAGTAGGTTAGCATTACATCTTTCTGTCACTATAATTTATGAATACCAAAAACATGGAATTATAAGGCACACTGCTGTAGATCACTTCATTCATAACAAAGACGTTCTATTCCGCATCTTTTGTTCCGTCCTTTGTTTTGACTTACCTGCACACGTTCCGCAGGGCCTGTTCTACACTGGGGTTTTTTTTTAGGAAAACAAATGCAACCAACTGACCTCCGGTCTCTGCTACGAACTGGACCTTCCAACACATGTTCTGTAGCACAGATGTGCTGTAACAGCCAGACATGCTCTTGAGCAAGACTCGTTAGGGATCCCTCCAATTATGCACCTACAGACGAAGCACTGGAGGAGCACAGCACCCTCAGGAGCTCTGTGGGTAATTTCCTCTGACAACAAGGGGAATTATGCCCAATCCCAAAAAAAGATAGGGACGTCCTGAGGGATGAAAACTTCTGGGGGGTAAAACAGCTTTTTAATTTGACTTCTACCCTACGCTCCCAGACAAAAAGTGATAAACCCTTTAAACACTGTACCCATTTACCACTAGATTCAAACTCTGATTAAAATCCATCCCTCTGCGCTGATTAGGTTCCCTTAGGAGAATAAAAAGCAGCAGAAATGAGTGTGTGAGAACGTGTTTAGGCCACATCAGTGAACTCCTGCATGCAGATGTACTGGGACAGTGAAAAATATCTGGACACTTCCCTTGATGGCAAAAGCTGCTACAGCCCAGTCTTTTGTGCAGAAGTTTGTTTGAAGAACGAAGGGACAGAGGAGGCACATTTATAAGATTCTTCAAGATTACCCTGATTACTTCCCCCTTTAAAACACAGAGTATATTGAAGCCTCTTTAAAAAAATTCATACAGTGGAATCATTCTATGCAACTGTAAGAAGAAAACTGTCAGACAACATTCCCAATTCAATATTACATTGTGCTTCAAGAAGAGATTTCCATATATTCTAGATTAAAAAAAGTCTCATAAATAAATGATAATCCATTGCTTGCACTGAAAAATGAAAAATAATTTTCTGTTTGCATTTTACTCGGCAGAGTAAAATTTAATCTCTTTTAATATAGTTTTTGTATATACAGGGAAGTAAAAAGATGTAACCTTATGAAAATTGATTTTTTTAACATGGTTAAAAAATATTTCTATTGGTGTTTATCTAGAAATCTTACTTTTATGAGCACTGAAATATATCACATATTGATATCTTACACACATTATTTCCAACAAATTATGATCATCTGTTTTTTTTAAAGAGAAGGGAAAAAAACCAAGGTTTTTAACATTAAGCAGCAAAGAGACAATGAAGAAAAGGGAAACTCCTCAGAGGTTAGTACATCCGGCCACAGTTCAACAGAAATCTGTCAGTAATTTTATAGAATTTATTGTAACTAGACATCAATATATTTTACATAAATCTAAAATAATATAAACATATACTATGTACATGTGCATATTTATAAATAAATTTACATTTTAAGTATGTGATGTGTTAGTGATGCACAGAATACAAATTACATGGTAAAAACTACCTGTACCTAAATTCACTGGCCAGATTCGAAGTATACTGAGCTTCTTCTAGCTGACACAAGAAAACCAAATAAAATTTTGGTTCTCATAAAACAACTTTTTTAAAACCCTAGAACTTTTTTTTTAAAATTGTTAAATAAATTTCCCCAATAATGTTTAATTTTTCAGGGAAAAAAAAAAAAACAAAACACTACAGAATTCACAAAACAACATTCTGTATTTGGGTCTTTTATAGAAAACCAGCAGAAAATAAGGCTAGATTCACAAGTCTGTCAGAGGCATCTGCCTCTTACTGGTGATGTGGGAGTAACCTGGTTTAATTCCCTTTCCAGCCTGGGGGGATTGGAACACGGTAGCTGTGCAGTGGCTGAGGCTGCTCACTCCTCTCCTCCTCCAATTCCACTTTCTGTAAGTAATTAAAGTCTCAGCGAAGCAGGTACTGAACCCCAGTGACCCACTTCCCAGGCAAAAGCCACAATCACCAGCCAAAAGGGTCATTCTCACTTACTTTATCTCTCAATTAGTAGTTACTTCATACAAGATAAAACAGGATAAAACGCAGTCCTATTGCTAAAACACTACTTTGGCACAGCCATTTAGAGACTTTTCTGGGAGAGGCAGGCTGCAAGACAGAAACTGTGAACTTGAGGTAGCAGCTAGGATATCATTTGGTATTTGTTTTGTAGGGAATAACAATGTTCAGTGTGATGGAGAATGAAAGTGATTCCCTGCCCTGCTAGTAACCTGGAAGTGTTTATCTGACAACCTACCTCTGATGCATGAACATTTCTGGGGTCGCTGAAAATATGGTGGTTCCTTCCATCCTAGAATAATTTACTATCCTTCTTTAACGATATTCACTTGCTGTAAAAATATATTCACTTGCCATCAGTTACTTCTACCACAGGCAAAAAAAAAGAGTTGCACTGTCCTGTAGAATTGCATTAACTCTCCTTAGTCAAAGTACAGGTTGAGGAAGCTGCAAAAAGGTCCCCAAAACGTAGAAATTCTATAATGACAATTGTCTGAGATTTGGCCCAATAAATGACTTTCAGTAAAAGAGAGATAGGTTTGTGTATCTCCTAAACTGTGATTGTACTACAGCATTTATCTAACCTAGAACCACATCAGGAAAATAATTTTTTAAATAAAATGTAATTAGCTCCTAACAGGGTGCTGTCAGGATGCAAATGTAGCAGCAATGTTCTTGTTGGCAACTCGAATACAGCTATAAGAACATTTTGAAAAGTGTGAGAATTATTTCTATAATGGCACAAATTCCACATTTTCAGTGGGAATTCTCACTAATGGAATTACTCCCATCACTTCAGGAAGTGCTAATTTAGCTCCTCACTGGAAGCTTAATAAAAGTGCTGTATTTGGTCCCTAATTGTGATTAATCAGCGCAGCACCGTGAATGGCAGCCCTTCCTTTTCAAACACTGCAATTTCCAAAATTTGGCGAACTTTACACATCATGCAAATTACTTCATAATTGTACTGCCTGCTCAGAGAAAGGTGCAGAACTCCCAGCAGAACAAAACCAACTGTTCTGCAGGAGAAGGAGCACCCTGGCCAGTGCCAGGCACGGGGAAACAACACAACTGCCGACGGCAGCAGCCAGCTGAGGACACCAAAACCTCGTGTTTGCCCCCAGTTTGTGGCACTCAGAAGCCCATCACTGTTATTACTGGTACTGCACCAGCATATGGGGAGTGACAGTGGATCCATCAGGAGGGAGAATCGGCACAGATCCCAGCTCATCTCTGTTGTCACCAACAGCTCCTCTCCCATCCCAATCCCAGGATTCTGCAAGTCCCTCCGCAGCCCAAGTCTTTCTCTGTGCCTGTCACTGTGGGGGAAGAAGAAGGGGAACTCCCAGCCCTGGGGTGTTGTGAACCATCGTGAGGCCTCCAGCGGGCTCTAACCAAGCCTAAACTACGCCAGAAACATTTGGGAAGTGCTGCTGCAATGTCTACGCACAGCTTGTTCTTTATGAAACTTGTATCAACACATACCTTGCTGATAAACACAGTCTGTTGGAAAATAAAAGTAAAAAAAGAAAGAAAAATCACTGCTTACATAATGGATATGTCAAAGGCAAATATTTCCACTGCTTCTAATAAACACATTATATTTCTGTTCGATCTTACAAACTTCCAAAGCTACACAGGTCAAAAAAGCTGCAATGTCACTGGGCTATTAAGTCTTTAAACAAAATTAAAATACCCTTATAATTATTATTACTGAAATATAAAATAGTATTCAGAGATGTGACTTCTGACCCTCAGAAGCACCATTTTCCACAGCTTTCTCGTCCCTAGTGATACTGAACCTGTACAAAGTTCCCGGTAAGTGAGACATGCTGAAAATAAGGCACAAGAATCTCATTTTAGGGGCAGCTACTAGATGACAGTGTCACCATATGGTCCAGCTTGGTTGGGTATCAGGAAAGAGGTTCTTCCCCCAGAGCGTGGCTGAGCACTGGAACAGGCTCCCCAGGGAAGGAGTCATAGCCTCAAGCCTGACAAAGTTCAGGAAGCATTTGGAAAACGCTCTCAGGCACAGGGTGGGATTGTTGGGCTATCCTCTGCAGGGCCAGGAGTTGTACTCAATAATCCTTGTGGGTCCCCTCCCAGCTCAGGAGTCTGTGATTCTGTGAACTTGGGTTATTTTTCTGTCCCTGGAAGCCAGGATTTTTCCTAGCAGGAACAACAGTTTTGGGTTTTGTTTCTTTGTCTAGCTAATAAAGAACGACAGTAACTAGATCTCAAGTGTAAACACGAGATTGTTTTTGCCACAGCTTATTGGAAACTGGCCCTATATTTAAAAAATAAAAGCAATAGTGAAAGTTTGTTATCTACTTAGTGAAATTGGTATTTTACAATAATACCACTTACCTACTCCTTTTTTACTTCTAGTTTCTGAGAGCCTGAAAGCTCGCCTTTGGTAACGTGGAAACATTCATTTTGGGGTGCACTAAAATGCAATCTATTTGGTGTTTTTTGTAGCAGTAAATTTCCAAGGTGTGCTGACAGTGTTTCTCAAAATGGGGGTTTCTGACCATTACTTCAGGTTAAAATGACTTACCGTGGAGCCATCTGGCTGCACGCATTAGAACACACTTCAGAAACCCACAAACATTTTAGAACTCCTCTCTGCACTGTGTGCTTGGCCAGCACGCACCCAAGTACAGTATGTAAATAAGACAAAGACTAATAACGCCTTCAATCCTGCGAGCACAAAGGCTGCTGTCCCATGTAACATAGCAACACATTTTCCATTACACCCTAAGATTAATAAGCCTCATGGAGACCTGGAAAATCTGACAGAAAACAAGGGCAATACGATGTTCATTTCTGTTTCATTAAACACAGGATGAGCTGATGGATCTCTCCACACTTTGTCACTCTGCACTGCTAATGGCTCTTTGACATTATTATTCACCATGGGTGAGATTGTGTAACCTCTGCTCACATTGGTGAGCAGTTACAAAAGTGGTCCCACTGGCAACTGCTTCAGAGAGGTTACCTGAAGCATATGGTGCTTCTCAGCTCACATCAGAGTGGCTGAACCTGACCATATAAAAGTGTTTGTGAAGGATTTCAGCAATGTGCAGATAGTTGGCGAAGGGCACTTCAGTGGATACAAAGGCTTCATGCAGCAGAGTTAGAAACTCAGTTTTCTAGCAGGCTCAATAGTTGAGTGATACTTCATCCTCTATTTTTATCTGCATACTTTTAGCTGCTCTAATGGAACAGTTTTGCAACGTTACTTTTTCAAAGCCAGCAAATAAAATACCTTGAACATGGAGACACTGTGGGAAATAGGAACACAACATGGGCAGCCAAAACGTGCCTGCACAGAGGCCCAACACCTCCCTGTGGATAAAATATGAAACAATATTTTATAACATGAAAAGCCCTGGGAGAGACTAAATCAATTCAACACAAGAAAGTCTATTATTTTTCATTAATTATCTATTGAGAGTTTTGCTTGCTGCAGTGTAGTTATAGAACACAATCATACTTTACACTACCTTTCTTTTAGAACCCAGTTATGTCATAGTGAAATGCAAAACAAACACCAGGACTGAACACAGCCATGGATGTTACAGCAAGGAACCAGGAACGAGCCATTTCTGGGTAACCTTCCCTATGTTCGTTGGAAATTACTCTAATAAATGACAATTCTTTTCCTTTAATCAAGGTGCTGTCCTTTATGAGTGAAATATAATTAGATATTATGATCTTGGTTCTACAAATAGTCCAAATAGGCAGAAAATATGTGGTTTCTATTTCCAGCTCACCTGAAGTTTATACAGCCTGTGAAGGGATGCTAATCATCTCCCTGCACCAATTTACCTACGAGGATCACTACACACTAATCTTCTGGGTTTAAATTGCTATTTTAATTTGGCAACTAATAAAGAAAAATACCAATACAGTTCTTAAAAACAACACACTGGGGACGGGGATGTTGCAGTCATACAGAAGTCATAAAACTCCACAATTGTGCAAGTGAGTAGAGATGTCCAGGTGTTCCCTGAGGGCAGTTTGCATGTGTAAACCCTCATGTTTGAATTCAGACATTCATGGGAGTTTTCTATCCAACTGTAAGTGAACAGCTAAAACTGAGAATTTCATATAATAGAGATCAATACATAAGTTACAAAACAATAACAAAGGACATCCATCCAATAAATCTAATTAATGAATCAGCTTGAGAAAATGACTATCTGCCTGTAGATATTACACAAATAGGAAAGTGGAATATTATGTAAAAATAAATCACTGTGGATTATGTGTTCAACTACAGTTTCAGGTTAAAAAAGCAAAATTAATATCACCAATCATTCCAATTCACATCTGAAAACAGATTTTAAAGAAAGCTTTGGCAGAGTGATGTATAAATTACACGTTCAAAATTATAAATTAGATTTCCCCAGACAATCATGGTGATTCCACAAATAGCTTCAGAAATTACTCTGGGTAAGTGATGAGCTTTCCAAAGACTTACCAGACAATTTGAAAACAGGAATTTTTATAAACAACGCAATTCATTATATGAGGACTGCTGCATGAGCTGCAATATAAATTCTGCTCCGTCTTGAGCAGAATCCAAAACTAAAGTGGATACTAAAACCATTGTGGGAGATATAAATGATGGGCTTTGTACTACAGCACCAAGATGTCTTTTGAAAAGCTGAGATGGAAGCAGAGATTCAAGGGTTTGACTAAGTCAGATGCTTGAAACCCAGAGCACAAATGGCAGCACGCCAGGAAATTAAAGTTACCAAATTAAAAATAGGGCATGCACTAAAGCCAGTCAATTCTGTGTAACACTGGAGATATCTGAGATTCCTCAGATACATCTAAACCAATTTGATTTTGGTGAAAAACAGTATTAATCAAAGCACAAAAAGATACTAAGGTCGATTGGATAGAGTTGTCAGGAAGCAAACAGCCCCTAAACACCTGTTTTGGGAATGTTAAGTCTTCTGTAACACTGCTCTAGAAGATAAATCTATCTGCCAAGGACTGAGACTGAATGGGTAAGCAACCAGATACATCCCAAATCCAAAACAAATATGCAAAGGCCTAATAAGCAGTCAGTTCAAGAAACATACCTCCAGTCCAGAGTTTTCAGACATGATAAATTCCCACAATGAAAATGCAAAAAGTGGAAGATTTTTCTTACATGTAGGTGCTGAGTACAAACAGCGGCTGACAAGCAAATTTGGTGCTCATCTAAGATTTGGCACTGTTTTTCAGTAACACACGTGTAAAAGTCCATTGAAGCTCACTGAATTACCTCCCATATTTTTACATCCACAGAACAAGACTAGCTCTCTTCCTGAAAACAGAATAGTAAAATAATCACAACCTTCAACGTGGAAGGCTATGGTATAAAAACTGGAAAAGGTTTTAAAACTTTAAAAGCAGGGGGGAAAATGTTAAAAAATGAATTAACTGATTTCTTGCATAAAGAATCTGAAAGGGACAATGCTGAAGGTAAAATCTGAGAGCAGAACAAGAGACAGACAGATGCAAAGAGGAGATACCTGCTCTGTTCACACGTGGGCAAAATGCCTCCTCACATCACATTGTCACAGAGGAAAAGTGTGATGCAAGCCCACCTCTCTTCTCTCTGTGTATCTGTATGTATTAAACCACTTCCCAGACATGCACTCACACATCTATCTTTGCCTTCTCTCTTTGCAAACTAATTCCCTACGGAATATGAACAAGACTGCTCATGTACCATCATTTCCCAGGGAAAGAAAAAAACAGCTTTTACAAGTGTCTGTTACTAATGCTACTTAAAGAAACATTTGTTTCGATGTCACTAATTTCACTGAAGCACCATAATAGTAAACTTCTGAAGACAGAACAATATAAAAAATGTAGACCCAAGTGACAGCTGAAGAATTAGGGTGATCTACAAGAACCAGCACAAACTCAGCAAAGAGAAAAGCAGGTGGATTGGTATCACGTTCCTGCATGCTTGGGGTCACTAAGATGAATGTGCATGAGATTCTTTTGTCCATTTGTGCTATAATTTCACACACCAAGAACGAAATTGTGTTCTCTGATATGCTCACAGAAGTCCCTCTGGAATCAGTGAGAATTACACGCCTGCATCGAAGGGCAGAATTTGGCCCCAAGTCATTAGTTAGAACTCTCTGCTGAAACCCTACAGAGAATAGGGGGTTTCAGAGGACGACGAGGATCAAACTGATGCAGCACACTCAGAGATTTACTCTCACAGGAGCCCACCAAATACTCAGGCATTCCAAAAACCCCATTTGTAAAGATAAGAATCTTTACAAGACTAACACACCACTGTCATAGGGGCTTCTTTCTGTTACAACAGACTTAAGCAGCATTACAAACAGTGGCAATGTAATTGAAAGAAAGTTTAAAGGAACAAAATTGCCTGAGATTTTCAGACCTATATAGAAGGAAATGCCAACTAACAACCATTTCTCATGGAAAGAGAAATTGAAAGAAAAACTTCCATACAGCTACTGTACATATGGTGCACATGTTCACAGGAGCCTGAAATGTGTTGAAGAGCTGTTCTGTCCTCAGCCAAAGGACAAACTAGGGAAGCGATTTTACCAAAATTTCCTAATAGTTTGGAGGAGTTTTGATGTATGTGTATATATATGTCTGTGGATTTAAATGCGTGTGTGTGTATATATATGTTTTCTACCTTCTTATTCTGAAAGAACTGCCTATGCCTTACTGAATGCTACTGCAGTTGTTTATATTAAGATCTCGTATCTATTATTGATTTGGAGCTTTAAGTGAGCAGTTGATGCCAAAATGATTACAAACAGTATTCAGCTTCAAATGCTTTTAAATTTTAAGCAGTAGTGTTTAGCAATATTATTTGTATCTGGTTGTACTTGCAGAGAAATGATTCACTTCTGTGATAAGTACAGACTTTTATCTCGGCTATTTCCTGGGCACTTGCAGTACTCTGACACAAAACCAAATCTGTGCTTCTCATCAACACAGTGGTAATTTTTTTCTTTTGTTTTGATCAAGGACTGACAAGACTCCAATTCAAACCAGCTGCAAAGCAACAGCTTTAAAAAAAAAAACACCCTCACTATTTAATTCTAACCTCCACTGTATCTGTTGCAGGATAGGCTGGCATTTGCTGTTAAAGCAGAAAATTACAAGAAGGGCCTAATTGACCCTCTTGTGTCTTTGAAAAATCCTGTATGTTGTCTCTAATTGACCCTCTAGATACCTTTATGGAACAATGAATGAATCCTCTGTAAATAATGGACGGTGATGATTAATAGCCATGGTTTGGCTGGACCTCTGCCTCTTGGAGTTGTGCTACCGAACATTTTTTTTGTTTGGGTTTTTCCTTGCCATCACAGTTCTCTGTACTTCATAAAAAAAAAAAAACCTGTCTCAAGATAACAAATATCCTGCAGTAAATAACATGAAAAGTTAAATAAAATTAAATGCTGTTTCATATAATGGAATGAAAAATAGGATTATTGGCATTATTTCCATCACCACCTTTCTCCATGTTTCAGTAACACGTCATCATAACATATGCTTGATTTAGAAAGCAGAAAAGTTTAGCATAATTTATTTCTTTGTTATGCATTGTAGTCAATAATAATGTCATATTTCTTTCTCTTGACTCTTCATTGCAATAAAAATCTATGATACTAAGATACTTCTCGATTTGGCTTCATTATAATGCTGTCAGAAAACATTATGAAAACATCTCCAAATGTCTCCTCTCTTCTTTAATAACTCTAATGTTTAATGTTTCCAGGCTTGTCGAATTAGAAAAACAAATATGTTAAGTTACACCATTACTCTGAAATGCCACAAAGAAATCTTGCTGTTTTGAAAATAATATCTACAGCTTAGCAGAACAACTGGCTCAATGCCAGTCCAAGAAATCACATGCAGCAGCACAACATTTGGTGATGCTATCGAAAATCGCTTTCTAAAATTCAGTATCCCATAGTGAATGTGTCAAGAAAATAAAGGACAAATCAACATGTTCTTGCAATATCCATAACTGAGAACCAGGAAGCTCAAAGCCAGTTTTCCAGATTTAAGAAATACAGCAAAAATGAGCACTTTTCCTTAAATGTGAAAAGCACGAGCATGGAGTGTGGAGGTTTAGTTAGATGGCCAGTCCTGACATAGTTTAAGTTCAACCTATCAAAAACAACCAACTAAGAAAGTTCCATAAGATCTCAAACAAAAAGAAGCATCTCAGGGAAGAAATAGAGCACATTTATCTATTTTTCCACATCCTAAGTTCCTTTGGATACAAGCTGGGACTTGCTGGCCTATTTATGAACCTTCTATAACACTGAAGATAAATGCAGGACCTGAGGTTCATTAAGCAGCTTTGAACTGTTCTTAACAACACTCAGAGAACTTAAGTAAATACCACCATAATTTCATCATGGGAAAACTGACTTGACCAAGGTCACAGAGAATATCTGTAAATTTAGCCTTTAGCTAACCCCAGATATCTAAAATAGATGGGTATTTTAAATCCAATAGCAACAGTTTTGTTTTCACAGCAGATACCGCAATTCATTGTGACTACATTGAAACACGAGAAATGTTCTTTTTAAGGCTCAGATTAACACAATACATATTTAATCATGAAAACAAATCTTTGCTTGCTGAAATCTGCCCCTCTCTTTAGTGCAGTTCAGTTTCTTAGAGGCATTTATCCCGCTCTCCCAGAAGATGTGGCTCACTGCTGCTTCACCGACAGCTGCCCTCAACAAAAATGTGAATGCTTTTAGAAAGATTGTACAGCTTGGGCAAGTTTGATGATGACTGCACTGAACTGCCTGCAAATAAGCAATAACTATGGAGAGACGGTAACTGGGAAAGAAGAATATTTTTTAAGTTCATTGATTTAGTGTAGGTGCAGCACCCTTATGAGAATGATCTAAAGAAGCAGTTGAAGTGAATCTATTATTGGCGTCACAGTAGGCAGCAATATGATACTGGATGTAACACCTTTTTCAGTGATTTAGATAGATAAATAGACAACTTTCTGCATGTCCACAGTCACAGAACAGCTGAGGTTGGAAGACACCTCTGGAGATCATTTAGTCTACAATGCTCAGAGCAGGGTCCCTGGAGCAGGTTGCTCAGGACCATGTCCAGTTTGGTTCTGAGTAGTTCCAAGGACAGAGAAGCCACAACTTGCCCAGACAACCAGTTCCAGTGCTTTACCACCCTCAAAATAAAAAAGTTGGTTTTAATGTTGAAATGAAATTGTGTTTCATTTCTCATCCATTTCCTCTTGTCCTGTCATTAGTGAGAAGATCAGTTCTGCCTTCTTTACTGACACCATTGGATATTTTACAGTTTAAATTCATCCAATAGAAACCTAAGCACAAGTCAGAGACGTGTATATGGCCTCGCATCTAAATAAAAGCAATTTATCCACATACAATTGTCCAATTTACTTAAGAGCAGTATTCACTAATTCAAAATAAATGTAGACTTCACATGCATATTTGATATGAACTTGCTTCAGGCCCTGAAACCTGCATTCCAAAAAACCCAGTGCTCGGTGTTAGCAGGCTGGGGCAAACAGGAAAATGGAACTGTGTGTGTTCAGTCTGTAAATACAAACACAGGTGCTATAATTGCATGTGCAGTCATTACCAACTGCACTCATTACCCACCAGCAGGTGAACTGTGTCACTGTGCTGTCTGCACTCTGTGCCTAGAATTCAAGGCCTACCAATTGCTTTTTTGGTTACTATTAGAGGTATAAAATCCAAGCAGAGAAGTTAATTTCCTTGTTTGACTAGCAGTGAATATTTGAGGTGAACTCCTGCAGTAAAAGACTTCATCAAAATCTAAGTATAATTATAGAAACGTATTCACAACTACTCTGAAAGTTCTTATTATGATTGAGTGGAAGGTATATTTGCTGCACAGAAACCTCTGTGACTCAGTATATTCATATAAATCACAACACAATTTACAGTAGGAAGTTGTTTGTCTAAATAGTAGAAAACAGTAACCTTTGTATAACTGGGGTTAAACTAATTCTGCCTTAATGAAAAGTAAAATTTACATACAGCTTTGTTACTGCAATAAATAGGGGTCTCAGTGTCTTTCATAATCATTCCCATTGTGCCTCCATAGCCTCATCTGCTTTCACTAAAACCCTGGTTAAAAGCACATTTTTCTTTTAATATCGGAGAGCACACAGCAATTCCACCATTAGGTCTCTTTCAGTGCATAAAGGCCACGGCCTATAATAGATGCTTATACTTCAAACAATTTTTTGTTCTCAACAGCATATACTGAGCCCAAACATTAGACACTTGATTCAGTCAGAAACCTGACTGCTAAAACTCCACATATTGTTTCAGTTACAAGTCTGAACACAAACATGAAAACTGATTATTTCTCCTCTTTAAAAATACATTTTTAGCTCCAACCATTCTCTCAGAAAAATAACATGGCATACACACAAGTGCTTTCACAGTCAGTCACCCAGAGCAGTCATAAACGGATTTCCAGGACCCAAGACTCAACAGCATAATTTTTAACCATCTCTTAAATTAAAAGTTGTTACTTATGGCACTGATGGTGACACAGTCTCTAGTCCAGGGTGTCTGGCACTTCCCATTTCAAGGCCACAGCACCATGGCTCGTAACTTTAGCAAGCTCTAATTGTCCTCACTGAGGTTTCCTGTTACACATGTCCATGTGGGGCACAGCTTACGTGGGAAAGTTCAGCAAACGTGCTTTCATAACTTCCAAAAAGCCAACAAGGGAAAAATACATTATTTTCAGAAGTTTCAAAAAATTCTTTCAAGTGTTTTCTGGGAAACCTCCAAATCTCTAAGGCAGAGAAGGACCTCATAAGTCACCAATTCCAGCCCAGCATTGCAAGCAGAGACCATGAAGCTACTTTTAAGATGCAGTTTGCTGAAGTGACTGAATAGCCAGGGTGGGAAAGGCAGGAGCTTGCTCCCACTACTCTAACATTAAATTGAGGAAATTAGAGCTGTGGCCAAGCCAAAAAAAAAAAAAAAAGAAAAAAAAAAAAAAAAAAAAAAAAAATATAGAGTAAAATAGTAGAGCAAAAGAAAATCAGAATAAAAAGTTTTATGGGAAAGGAGTGAAACAATGTGTACAAGACTGAAATTGGAAGAGGTAAACTTAAGATGGGAAAGACAGAAAGGAGCTGAGAGAAGACAGGATAAAAGAAGGAAGGGTCAGAGTGAGTCTAGGAAAAAGAAATTAGCCTTTTGGGAAAAAGGAGTAAAACAGGAGAAGGAACAGCATTCAATTTAAAAAAACTGAAAAGAATACACAATTCAGTTTCCACATGTTTTTCACAAATATTTTAAAGTTCAATTTAAATATGTCACTAATGGCTCTTTGCTGGCTTGTTGAGGGAAAAAAAGCAACCTCTTAGTATAGTTAGAAGTGATTAGTTAAGTTCAAAGACACTATAAGTACTTCAAAGAAAAGAATCCAACCACAGCTAATAACTCGAAGGTTTTCAATCCTTCCCTCTATCTTCCTACTATCAACTGAATATTAAAATAATAAAAGAATAAAACAAAACCTTTAAATTTTAGAAAATACCAAATTTAGATTGTTTATGAAATCTTAATTCAGTCCCTTGGTGAATGCAGATGGGTAGAAAAATTTTAATTACAAGGCAATACTTGTCTACATCATTTTGTCTTTTTTTTTGTATTAGCCCAGGTGTTTTTAGCTAATTATTCTACTAAACATATGTCATCATTCGATACACTTATCTATGGCTATGATTCCAGTGGAAACTCTAAGAAGATCATATTTAATGATCATGCTAATATTTCTATCACTTTCTTTTCAGCAAGCCACACATTACACAAATCCATACATTCTAAGCAAGAAACATGTTCAATAATAAGGCCTCTCCAGTCAAACACCTTGGACTATCCCCAGATCTCTGCTGCTGCCAAGTGACTGATTTAAGAGATGGACAAAAGTAGGCACACAAAAGTACAGATACTATGATTAATGGATGATCCAAATTTCCCTGAACTGCATATCATGACTTAATGCGAAACCCTGAAGAGATTAAAGGCAGGAATTACATTATCATGAATAATATAAAAAAGTGATATTCTGTTTAAAAGCTTTTGAGTGAGAGTTGAACAAATACATTAACATAGCTTCCAAAGATTCAATCAGGTTGAACGCTACCCAGAATTTATTTTGAAATAAGCTTTATGTATCACATATGTGAAGTACAAGTCTATTTGTGACTGGCAGTAAAGCTATTAGCATGTAGATTTTAATTCTTTCTACAGTTATATAGAGCTTACACTGAGTGCATTGTCCTTTTAATAATGGAAACTCCTCCAAAGCACATCTCAATGCTGCAGGTACACAAGACACAGACAAAGATATATATATACACACACCTAAATCATTATTCTGTCCTTTATTATAATTGGGGAAAGTGTCTCCTTGTACAGCACAGTAATGTGGCTGTTGTATCTTATTTCTCAGTATTGAATTCATAAACAGGGGTTTGGAGGGCATTAAGTGTTTCATATCATTTCAATCAGTTGAAAATTTGTATTGAAATTATTCAGGCAGTATGTAAAGCCCTTCTATAAAAGATAGCTGTACATTAACTTACAATTAAATGATGGTTTTAATGAAATTATAGTGTGTGACAGGTTAACGAACTGATGCTGAGAGGCAAATGTCGAAATGAAGCCAAGACGTTTATTTTCAGACTGACAAATCTTAACTCAACCATAACATATAGTTCCATTAACATTATAGTTATTACACAAAATAATTTGGTTGAAAAAAATATGTAATAGACCAAGCTGCCAGATCATCAGAGAAACCCTAACCTCACCTGTCCCATGAAAGACAAACCAAACAGCTTTTGTTTTAAACTTGGAGAAAGAACTACAGACCTAGAACCAGCCGATCAAACCCCTGCTTTCTCCTGAACAATGTCTTTAATCTTTACTTTTATTTGCTATTCTCAGTACTAAGGTCAAGACAGCAGCCTCAGCTCTGCTTAAACACATCAGAAACTGTAAATGGGGTCCCAAGTCCCAACCTGTGCTTATTTTTTTCAACATCTATGTCACAAAATGGCACAAAACTGTTACCATTCGAGTGAGTGATTTCTCTCTTGGAGCAGCACCTCAGGATGGCATTAAAGACATCATTCCTAGAGCTTCCAGCCAGTTAATATTTTAGACTGTCAAGATACAATCTTGCTGCTATAGACAATTTCACATACAGGAGTGAGACGTTAAAAGAGTAAAACCCTTCCCTCTGAAAAAGTCTTTCTGCCCAAACTGTTTAAGCACAGAATAAATATCAGCAACCCAGAAAGTGTGACAGAACGACTGGCAGGATATGCAGAGGAGACACTGAGGATCTCTCTCTTGAAATGAGTAACGGCACAGGATTAAGTTGATGTCTGACTTTTGGCATGGCCAGCAAAACAAAGAAGTGACAGAGGTGAGAAGAATTCTCCTGTAGGAGTTTTTCAGTAACTGGAAACACTGTGAACACTGCAAGAAGGGAAATGCTGAAAGCCTGCATAAATCTATTATCCACCATCATCAAGTAAACACTCATGGAACCAGGCCTGGGACAGAGACCTTCCCTCCTTGTTACTGGCTTGAATCCACTCGTGGCCAGTGACCAGAAGAGATCACTGCACAGCAGATGGAATTCTGCTGCTGTGCCTTGAGTTACAGCCTCAGCTCAGCCCCGACCTGGCAGCTTTTCACATTCCAGAAACCAGGCAGGCTCAGGCTGTGGGGGAGGTAGGGAATGGGCATGAAGGCTTTACCCTTTCAGCCCTCCAGGTCAGAATGAAATCGCACTGCTGGAGAGCCTGCACTGTTGTGCTTCAAAAATTTATGGTTGTTGAGGCCAAAAGAGGCTATTTGTGAACATCTAATCTGACCTTCTGCTTAACTCAGATCATAGAATTTCAGACAGCTACCTCTACCCACACTGCATTTTTCCCCCTCTCGACATTTGAGTCTCTTTTTTCTGTTTTTGGGGGGTTTTTTTGTTTTTGGGGTTTTTTTTGTTTTTGGTTTGTTTTTTTTTTTTTTTTTGTTAAGTACAAGGAAGCTTCAAATACCCCAGAGCTGCCAGTTCACCATTTAAAAAAAAAAAAAAATCCTGTCTAAAATCAAAACAAAATCTTGAAAGGAAGCAGCCTGTGCTTTTACCCTGTTGCCCATCTTGTTAGAAAATCAATGCCATACACTGGGTAAAAGTAATAGAGATTATATGATCCAAAGCACACTTAAGGCATCTCAGTGTATGTAAGGCATTAAACACTAAAATACAATTTATTTCACAGATTACCTTGAAGTAATTTTCAGCCTGGTGCCACCTGAGCTCGAGGAGCTTGCTCCACATGTAACAACTACAGACACTCAGTCTCTTAGTACAGCCACCCAGAGGAGCATTTTCCGGGTAACTGATTGTCCATATATTGCTCCAAGGAATGTTTGTCTTTGTTCACTGAGCTGTTGATAAAGCCTGTGAATATTTCTACTGAATGTGTAGATGAACGACTCATTTAGCCAAGTCATGTCAGGAACATAGGAGATACTTGATTGAAAACAAAACACAAAACCATAGAAGCTGCACTAGTTTCTTGTTTTGGAGGAAAGAACTCCATCTATGTAATGAGCTTTTTTTTTCCACTGAAACCAAGAAACCAAATGTGTCACCAGCTGTCCCCAGCAATGAAGAAAATGAAGCAATGCCAAGTGGTCAGGGAAGGAGCCAAGAAATCACATCTCCCAATCCAAGGCTCTGGTACTGCACAGTCCAGGAAGTGAGCCATATTCAGCCTACTTTGTTTCACATACTGAACTAAGGCATGTGAATCTTAGATGTGCTGAATTGTCTTTGGGAGACTAAAGAACCCTAGAAGAAGATAAAGCCTTTAAGGCACCTCGGTTAAATTTCTAAAAATACATGGAATTAGTCATCACCGCAGTTCCCATAGTGGGCACATCAGGGGCTATGGGGTGGCACTACCAAAGGGTGTTGCAGTAGAATACATTAAGAAAATCACATTTATACTGTTTACTCATAACCTTTTCCCTATTCGAATGCTGAACCTTCTATGAGGGAATCTGAAGAGAAGTTCCATGCAAGTGCCACATCAGTAATTACCTCTCTTCAGGTGCTGAATTTCCTTCCTCCTTTTCTACAAGACATTCTCACACTTCAGTGAGCAGTCACAAATGGAACCACAAAACACAAGGAGCAGCTCTGTGCAGCTCTTCGCTACAAGGCGAAACGTGCACGGCAGAACTGATGCATTCCCGACCAAAGGAGAGACATTTCCTTCACGTTCTTTCCAACTTCTCCTAACTCTGCCTTTGCTCTAAACCCAGCATATCTTTTGAGGGAGTTGCTTAATCATTTACAAGTTAAGACAAGACTCTTATTAGCTCCACGGTGCTTCATATCCCAGCCATGTGTTGTTTCATAAGACCGAGCAGAACGTGGCTTGGAAGAACAAAGTGAAACCACAAATATGATGGAGCGTAATTCCGAAATGTACGAAGCATAATGATCTGTATAATGTTAAAATGTTGGTAATGTCTCTTGATATTATTTCATCACATGCTAGCTGCTATTTCCTGAAAACCCTTTGAAGGATTAAGTAAAAACATACGCCATGAACACCCACTGTGTGCTGTAACAAATCAAAACTAACTTCTTAGGTTTGATGAAAGTTTCCACAGTGCTCAGTACTGTAAACTAATGTGGTAAAACTGCTTTGGAAACAGTGAACGCCAGTTAGTTTCGTATTAGTAATATAAGAAGTCTCGGCAGTATTTAGAACTGAAACACAAGTGTCTTCTACACCTAAATTTTGAGAAATACAGTCATAAAATGCTATCAACAGCTGGGTTGATGGAAAAGTGCAGTAAGACAATTAACAAGTTTATATTTCCAAAATAAACATATCATTTGCCTCTGGTGCAAACAGGCAAAACCAGAGATGGACAGGACTCAAGAGGATTTAACTCGTCAGTACTCTATTATGAAATAAACTGTATTTTCTCTGAAAATGGCTAGTTCTGGAAGCAGTATTCAGTTAAAGGACTATTTTTCAAAAGTATGTTTTAATAAATATTTTGCATTATTTGGTGTGTTTTTATTATCAATATTTAATTTATTTATGAATTTACTAAATGCTTGGCCTTCTACATGGCCAGGAGTTTCACAAGCAGAGAGATCTTTTTGAGCATTTTTTTCCTTTTAACAATTTTAAACCTGCATCTTGCAATTTCTGCTGGGGATAGAAATACAGATTAAACATGTCCAATTATAGCCTTTCCAACACTGTTTTGAAAATCAGTCTGATGCCCCCAACTATCAGCTGCTTCACAGATAAGTAATCCTACTGTTTTCCGACTTTCTTTGTAAATAATCTCTCCCCTTCCCTAAGCGCTCTCCTGGTTCACTATATTCACTTTTCCTCTGCACTGTAAACCTATTCTTATTAAGCACCGGCAAAAATTTATGATCATTTAAAAATGAGGTATCTAACATATCAGCAGGTAATATCTTTCTCTACCTTAACAGAGCATCAAACAGGCAGGAGACAGAGTACAAAGTGCCCGAGTCTTCCGCTCACACCCTTCCTCTCCTGGCCTAGAACAAAGGCTGAAACGGCTTCTGATAAACACGAGACACTTTCTTATCCTCACCTGGTCAGACTCAATTGTCCTCTCCCTCCAGTTTTCCTTTCACAGCTGATTTCCTAATGCAATCCTATCCCTTGCCATTGTTTCTACTAACTATGCACAGGTACAGCTGCATAAATAGGTTAGGAAAATGATAATTGTAATCTTCATTATCTGCACCTTTAAAAAATGTATTTTAAAAGTTTTGGGGTGGTTTGGGAAGCACTGAAGCAATCGATCAATAAATGAAAAGAATAAACCAGAAGAAAATAAGCAGAATAATGGTCAAATAGCATTACAATTTTCCCAAAGAGAAAACTAGAGATAGGATTAGATAAGCCTAAGAGTTTCTGAGAGCCCCAACCTTTATGTATGATACAAGCCGACATGAACCACATTTGAATGAACAAATAATCTGAAATGCCCAGAGTGGAACGTGGGGGTTTATGACATTGAGATGAAGAATTACATCTCACCATTCTCAGTGTCAGAGTTCAAGTCATTGATGGAGTTTAGGGATGGGGGGATCATAAAAGAGGTCAAGGAACAACTCAAGATTTTTCATTTTCTATGACCAGTCTGACATTTCTGAGCTTTTCGGAGAGAGAAGGCTAAAAAGGTCTATTTGTTAAAGAAATAAATGTGTGTTGCTCAAATACAAGCCTTTATAGTTAAGTAATATTTAACTTTTAGTCTTAACTTATGTCTCAAGTATTCTGCTTTCTGCATATTCTAAACTGGCTTTAACAACTCAATTTGTGATAGGCACCATACCTTCCTGTTTTGAGGATTTGGGCACCACTATCTTAATACAGAGCAGCTTGATAATTGTCAGGATATCAGAAATTATTTTCAATTGTTTGGATTTATCACACAGTTTATATCACAGAATATTTAATTTTCTTGACAAAAAACTTCTTCAAAGTAATTACATAAAAAAATATTACCTGCAGCATTACCACTAGACAACAGAAAGATTCAAAGCACTCTTAAAATACGTGGGCTTTTGATGCCCTAATTTCATTTTTAATATGAGCTGTTAATTGGTTAATAAAAAGTACATAAATTATTAGGAGTACCTTCTAATAAAGAAACCAAAAACTAAGATATGACTAACACACCATAACAATTTGCTGCAAGTGGTAAGTCATTTTTTCCTATTTCCCTTCCCAATGGAACAAGAAACATACACATTCTTCTGCATTCTACTCACTGACACTCTGCTTATCTGATGATTCACTGCTTTGGGTCATTTTCAGAAGTTGCTATTTAGATAGAAAGGAAGAAACAGTAATATGGGAAAAACATGACAAAACAACTTTTCAAGTGTGCCTCTTAGGTACGATTCACTTCAAAATGAGCAGAAATAAATAATTCCAGCAATACAGACCCTTACAGCATTAAGGTTTTTTCCATTCTTGCAGATTGGAGAGTAACAAATAAAGAAACCTCTCTAAATTAGGGCTTTAAAAATCTGAGGCTCCTATAAAGAAACAAGATTAACTTAATCCCCTAACAATCCAATTTATGACTAGTAAAGGGTTATGAAAAATTCCATCTAGATGTCAAATATAAGGAAACACAAAGTCTTTGGAGACACATAATGATAAACTGCAGATTGAGCAATAAGCTCAGTGAACAGAATGAACAGTTCAAGAGTTCAGAACATGTTCATTTGAAAGGTGTTCAGTTAAAGAGAAGGGCATGGTATAGACAAAGGCACAGAAAGGTCATCATTACAGTCATTTCATCTTCATTACAATGGTGCAGTCACAGCACTGGTGCACACACTTCAGTTCACACTTGCATGTCAATGCACTGCTTTGGAGATGAAACAAAAATATTTTTAACAGGTTAGTGAACCCTGGAAGCTATAGGCAGGTGGGTAAATTGTGCTTTATTAATTCAGATTTGAAATGTAAATAGACATGAAATATCTCTATTTTCAATCCACTAAAAATCACAATCAAGAATGGCCACATTATTCTTCAAACAAACAGAAAGCATGTCCTGAATGCAGTGCTTCTACCTGTCAGCGTGCAGGCCAGAATTCACTTTTTCAAGCCAGTTGTTATCTCAACTGCAGTAGTCTATGAATAGCAGAAGTAAATAGATGTTTAAAAGGTTTCAATAACATAATGAACTCTGGCTTTTAAAATCACAAGTATTTACTTCTGTCAAAAATTCATGGAAAAAAATGGCAAGGCACATTCAATAAACCAAAATACGATCTTGGCTAGAAGGTAGAGCAGGTAACTGCTCTCAAAAACAGACAAGTAATAACCAATGCAGAAAGCCAAAATCTTGGTTATAAATCCCTAGACCTCATTCAGCACCGAGTACTACGTCTGGATAAAAATCACTTTTGCTTCAAGCAATAGATTTCAGGTCTTCATGGGAGGTGTCTAAACCAAGCACTGCCCCAGCCAAGCTTGTCTCTGTCAGGCAATCCAGCTGCAGCATGGGGACAAAGACATTAAAACTTTCTCTGCTTTAGTATTTACACAGTACTTTCCATTAATAATTAACACAGATTGGAAGCCCTGGCTCTGTCTTGTCTCTGATTTCTAAGTCTCTAGAATGAAAATGGGATTTTTTTTTTTCCAAAAGATCATTAGGATGAATATAAACTGGAATATTTTAGATCTTATATTTACCTACATATTCTTAAAAAAGCAATCTAAGAGCCTCTTGCACTGATGTGTGTGTGTGTATATATATATACATATATATATATATATACACACACACACAGTGGCAAACACACTGACCGAAAAAATTGATGCATCTCCAATAGAATCTCAGCAGCACTGGGGCAGGAGAGTCATTAAAATTTGGCCCACAGCAACCCAAAATGTACTTTGCAGCTTTCAAGAGCAGTTACTGAACATTTCACAATTAAGCATAATTCCCACAGACTCTTGTATCAATTATAGATGACCTGCTCTTTTCAAAATCTAAGCCAAATTTAGTATGAAAAAAAAATCTTCTGTGTAAGAAATAGTAATTCTTCCAGATTGATGTCCAAACTAACTCACAAACACCTCTAGGATGCCTCTTGGATGCTTATATAAATGCTAAGATTATACTTCTAGTACATTGGAAGTATACTTCTACTTCCAATAGAAGCTGGGAGAATTCTATTTTAAATATTATTCATTTGAAGTTATTTACAACAGGTTTAGTAAAAAAGCAAATACTTATGTATTTCATTGTATCGTTCTACAGGAACAGAAGATTTAAAAGCTGTTAAAGGAAAAGAGGAAGTGTCTGCAATACACTCCATCAATATCCCATGGAGCCCTGACAGTCATTGGATAGTCTGGTGTGTAGCACCACAGGGTAGTGTAGTTACAACTCAAAAACCGCACCAATTAACTACAACTAATCAATTCTTTCTCATAACAATGAGAAGCATAATTCTTTTCCCATCTATTGTTCTTGTTAATTCTCCTTCCAGTAATTGTGGCAGACAAAATAGGTAAGGTGTGGTAAAGTGAAAAAATAAAGGATGTTATTTGAAAGCAGTACAAACATCAAGCTCGTGAGTTATCTTGATTAATTTTCTTCATCATATCTAATTCATGGCTGTGAGAGATCACATTATTTTCAAATATATAAATAAACCCAAACCTAACTTTAGTCTTATCTAGATTATAGCACACTAGGGAGAAAACAGAGGAGGTCATGAAATCTGAGACTGCTGTTTCTTCTCATAATGTAATTACACTTTTGGCTAATGAAATTACTGCAGTCTCAGGGTAAGGGCTTGCAAGTCAGAGCTCTCACATGCTTGTGAGAGAGAGGGTAAAGGAGCATTGTTTACCATTTATATCTGAGGGATGCACACAAATCCCCAAGATCCAAGCACAACTTTGTTTCTGAACTCTGAGCAAGACTAAATTTGTGATCAAAGCCCTTTTCTAATTACTACAATAAAAGGAAAACTAGCTTAAGAGGGAGGGAAGTCTGGAAGAGAGAGAAAGAGCATCTCATTTTGCACTGCTGGTACCCTCCAAACAGCTGAAAATAAACACACCTTAGCTCGGTGGAGGGCAGCAGCAATAGAGCAGAGCAGTCTAAGAGGACGGCTGAGCACTCGAGGCCTCTGCACCATTTAGGCACTCACAGCCCTGCTCCAACCCTTGCCTCAATCCCTGCCCTCACAACCAGGCAGAGATCTCCAAGTCTGTAAAGAACACACAGCTCAGTGTCTCAGTGGGGAAAAAAAATGAAAGAGTCAGTATATTCTGGTTAGAATTACAAACTCCTGTTCTTGAGACTGGGCTGACATCCCCACCCAGCAGTGGCTAATACTCTTCACCGTGCCAAGAGTGCCCTCAAGTTGTTTTTCCTTTTAGACAAATCAAGAGTGGCAAAAGTGAAGACTGTGACCTACAATGCTGGCCACTCAGGTGCACCTGTATAATACAAAGTATGATTTACCCAGGGGAAATATTGAAAACCAGGATTTCTCACTTGGATAACCCTGTCAGCCTCTCATTTTCTATTAACTGTTAGAGGAAGGGAAAATACATTATCTACTTGCTGTTAGTGGCTACTGGAATAACAGTTTCTAGCCCTTGGTAGCCAACAGCATACAGCTGGCAATATCCAAAAGACAAAAAAAAACCTGCTGAGTACATCTCAGCTGGGCTGTAGTGATGGAAAGGGGATACATTAATGATTTCCATTTTTGGCTAAATATTTAGGGGGGAGGGAATTACATACATATTCACCTGTAATTTTTCTTTTAATCTGAATTAAAGACAATATGATCAACCTGACTAATAAGTCAACAAAATACTCTGTTGGTATCCTCATTCCCTGCTCCAAACCTGCCTTCAGGAGACTGGTTGATCTCTGAGCTCACACGTGTAGTCTGGAACACACCTGACACTTCAGCCACATGGTGATGAACCCAATGTGACTGTGTTTGCACAAAACATCCCACTAGAACACATGGAAGAAAATGGAAAACAAACCCTTTCTTCCTTCTTCCCAAGTTCCCCAAAGCTTTCAGTGAATGCTGAACCCAATGAGTTTACAGAAATGAGACCAACTTACACTCAAGGAGGCCATTATCACCCATCACACTAAACAAATCCATTTCATTTTCAAATCTAGTTGCAAAATTAGTTCTTGCCTATTAAACAATTCTGAAGAAATTAATGGCAGAAGGTTTTGCTTTGACTGTCATAAAGATCACCAAAAACACTCATGTTTAAAATGCTAATTACAGGGGCTCAATGCCAAAAAAATAATTCTGGTAAATTAAATCCCATGATTAATTCATAACGTCCATTTTAGCATTAATCCTAGCATTAAGATACAGAGTGGTCCCCATACACACACACATCTCTCTCACTTTGGGGAATAAAGTAATAGTAATTCCTAGGTTTTTTTAATAACTCTTCATATTTTATGTACATTATTTAATTATTATAACAAGAGAGTTAATCCATTACTTCGTATTTCTTGTTTGCAATCTCTGTTAAGGGCTGCAGATTTTAAAGACTCAAAACAAGTAACTTCCCATGCATGGTGTAGGCAGAAGTGTTCCTGAAACCACAAGGACTAATGGATTTACTGCTGAGTATCATACTCCTCTCCTCTGCTGTTTTGGGGACTACACAAATTGTCACCAGTTTATAATTTAAGCTTGAAAAGTAATACCCGGTTATAAACATCCAAAGGACTGCACCAATAGTATATAAAGACAGTAACATCACATACCTGGAAATTTCCTACAGGGTTTCAAAAGAAAATAATTACTGGATGACAGAGATCTTAAATCAGCACAGCACCATCATGACTGTACTGCCAGCATTTGCTACAATATCCCTTCCAATAAGAGCATAAAAGCTTATATTCCTGTTGGGGGAAGAAACAGTGAATCTTAGATGTCTAAGGCATCTTTTTCTTGTGTCTTCATTTCACTCACCTTGGTATAAAATGATTCAACACAGGTGTTTCTTTGTAAGCACATCAATCAATAGAATTTCTATGAGCCAATAATGCAACAGGCTTTCCAAATTTAGCTTTTCCATTCATGAAAAAATGACCCAGGAAACCAGGAAAATACAGAAAAATGAATTAAAACATTAAATGGAGACTTTTCTGTCAGAACCAGCAAAAGAGACAGGGATGCCAAGAGATCTGTCACATGTGTTATTCACAAAAAAGACAACTGCTCACACCAATGGTTTCCTTCGGTTCACATACATAACCCTAGGGCAGTTAATAAGCATTTAAAATGCCAGCCCTAAATATCTGTTGATAGTGTATTGCTTGATGTTTCCCACCAGCAACTGAAAAAGCCTTTGAACAACGTCTCTGTTTAACAGCTATCAGTTCCCACTGTCTATTGTATGTGGTTTTCATTGACCCTCTTCAAAATTTATCTAAAGCCGATGGATCAATCACCTCTGCGAAAATATATTCTGAACACCAATTTGAATAAGAGACCCTTTTACCATGTCTCTGACAACCTACTGCTAACAATGACGTTGTAACTATTCATTTTCTGCTGATATTTTCACTGACTTTTCACTGTAGACAGCATCTTCGGGGCTGTTTTTTTTTTTCCATTTAGTATCTTATGTCATATCTAAAGCTGTTCTTTTACAGCCTCTACATACAGCTTTTTCAAAGTAGCAGGGACATCTCATCTGCTCAATTACTTATTAGTGTTGCTAAAGAATACCATTTCCTCTCGTGGCTGATAAAATATTAATCAAAAACAGGAACAGAGTGATTTCCCAGTGTGGATGTCTTCTAATGGTAATACATGGAGTCTAAGAGAGATCTGGAGGTCATGTAATAGCTCTTGAAGGCAGGGAGGGGCTCAAAGATAGTCATGACTTTGTATACTGAATAATGAGATTGTATTCAAAGTGCAGCTTAATTATCACTGTTCTGCAGGAAAATATCACAAGTGTGATTACAAGGATGAACGCGAAGATTTATTGGGGATAACAGCACATGACTGAAAAAAAAAAATCTTTTATAAGCACTTTGGATGCTTGCTATTGCTCAGTATCCAACACAGAGGCACAGAGAGGTGGGCTTTCCAAATTACTGCTGTGTTTCAAGTATCAGCTAATCACAGCAATACAACAGTAAATAGTTATCTGTTCATTCTGCCAGTTATGAAACATCCATCCCATCCTGTCTTTAGGTATTTTTGTGCCTATTTTTCTCATAGGATTTGAAAGAGGAGGGAGGGATTAGAACAAAGAACTGAGAGGCAATTGACAGATACATGGAAAAGCCGTAACAGCATGAAAAAGAACCTAAGTATCCTTAGATATAAAAGCATATCACCATGTTTCCTGCTAAAGTTTTAATGCAAATACTCTTGGACTGACTTGGGAAAACACAGTTATCCTAAATAACTTCCAAACAAATAAATACTTCAAAATCTTGGGTGGTAGTGGAAGTGTGTCAACCTGGATCAACCAGTAAATTAATTTTAACCCTATAGAGTCACCAATAATAGGAGCCACCCTCTAGAAACTGTGCCATCAACCAAATACTGTTCACTTGTGTATCATGGCAGGAAAACTTAGTCCTCAAAATGTCCATTTCCATCCCTCTGTGGGCACTAATCAAGTCTGGTGACAAGCCCACGTTCCAGCTTCCCTAGACGAAATGCCAGCCCACTTTCCACATCAGTTTTGAAGAACAAAGGAGGACAATGGCATAAAAAAATAAGGCTATTTTACCTCTAATAAATATACATCATATTAGTATCATCCTTATTTCTCACAATACCGTGAATTCTCAAAGTGCTGTATCACTGGGCAAGATGAAATATGGCTTGAAGCCAAGCTCAAGAACAAATGTCACCTCTTGGCACTCATGTTTTGCAAGTCTCTGAATGCAAGAAGGCAAGAGCAGTCCTGTCAGCTGTCCAAAAAAAAAAAATAAAATAAAATAAAACTGGTTTTCATTACAGTGTATACACTGGTTCACCTGACAAAAGTTTGCACCTTGGAAAAAAAAAAGTACTAACACTCTCTAAATGATTAACCCAGAGGACAAACATTTAGAACAAGCAGGTGGGAAAGATGTCCAAAAAAGATAATCTGTTAAAACTTCATATTCAATAGTAACATTAAGCATATGAGAGTTTTCAGCTATGAATCTAAAACATTCTATAAAATACAAAAGTGGAGCTGGCATGCTTTCCAGTCACAGATAGCTAAAAATGAGAGGCTAAAGTCACTCAGACAGGGCAAAGCCTGGGTCAGGAGCAGAATGAAGGTCACTTGATATTACTCACATTTACGATCCATATTTCTTCTATTTTGCACAGCACACAAGGTAATTCACAACTGAGAGAAAAGGTTAAAAACACACACAGGGAAAGTACAGTGGCAGAAGTAACAGCAAAGTTAATCCAAAATGTGTAAAAGTCCCCTTTCACTTACATGTATGCCATTATACATAGGAAACTATTTTTGTGTGGGAACTGTTTACCGTTCATTTAAATTAATTTTCCTCCAAGTGAATTAAGAGAATAATTTTCTTCATTAAAAATTCAGTGTTGCCTCTGCGTGATTTCTGCACTGATAAATTGGGACCCAGTTCTGTTCCAAACATGACATCTCTGCCAAGGCTCCTGAGAAACAGCACTTCACATCAGCAAGGCTGGATTCTGCTCAGCCTCCTGGAGCAATAGTCCTTAATGAGAAGGAGAGTGTGGGTGGTGAGCTGGTTTTGATAAGTAGTAATAGGATGAGCAAAAAGTAATATACCAACGGTTGATATATTACTTGACATGTCAATTGTTGGAGAGTTGCTGTATTGAATTTGTACCCACAGCAAACACAATACACAAGATTCTAATATACTGCAGTGTTTGCTACATATTTTCCAAGTGATTGTATTGACTTTGTAAACAAAGATTATATGAAAAAATAAAGACTCCTGTACCATATAATATTTACCAAGAGAACAAATCTATCACAGCTGGAAATAAAAACACAATTTCACCTGTGTCAGGAAAGGAGGAAATAAATTGACCATTTGAAATGAGATCAGATACTTCAGTTTGGATCTCGGGCACCTAAGAGAGTCTCCTTCTAGTGCAGGAAGTGAGAATTATTTTAGTTTTAAATATTGCAGGGAGGACAAGGATATGATGAACGCAGTATCAGCTGGTTAGAGTGAACAGTTCAGGTATTCCAAAAATCAAAATGAAACAAAACAATAAATTTACACTCTCCAGGCCTAATTTTTGTCATAATGACAGAAGTTCATTTCCCACAGGAGTAGAACCAAAAGACCTCCAGATAAGCCCAAAATCACTTTTTAATTTTGCAAAAGCTTGCATCATTTAGATACAAAAAAATATTGAGGTGACATCAAATTTTAAGTTATATTAAACAACATTTTATACCACTTCAGTTTTTATCCACATACTAGCACAATACTGAGGTGACAATTCAAGTGGAGACGCCCCAGCCAGGAAGTCATGACAAACCTCCACTTAATCCTTTGGCAGGTGGAAGATCCACAGCCCACAGCAGCCACTCCTACTCTGTGGCATTTCTTCCTCTCACTTCTTTCACAGAATGATAGAATGGCTTGGGTTGGAAGGGACATTAAAGATCATTAAATTCCAGTGCCCCTGCTGTGGGCAGGGATGCCACCCACTAGATCAGGTTCTGTCCAATTTGCCCTTTCCCACCAGCTCTCCCACTATCATCTTCCTTTTCTTATCACTTCAGCCATTTAAATGGTGGCTGGTCTGTTTTTGAAGAATGAAAATATAAGTAAAGACTTTCAGTTAATATTGGGGTTTAACAACATGCACGATTGCTTTACCAAAAAAAAAAAAAAAAAAAAAAAAAAAAAAAAAAAAAGAAAAAAAAATCATAATTATTTCTGGAATTATATTAACAAAACAAAGTTGTGCTCCTGAAAGACAGGAAGCATTTCAAATAAATAACATTTTTCTATATTTTGTGAACTCAGACCAAATGTTCACGTTCTGTAAAATACTTTAAAATAACCACTTCTCATCATGAGATTGTTTCAATACCTATTAAAGCCAAAAGGTACTGCTAAGAACAGATCTATGAAAATACTGGCCTATACTGGACATACTATAAGATCTTGACAGCAGAAAGGGTATTTTATATTTCCACCAAGTACTTTCTGTATAAATGAAACTGTTTGAGGAAAAGAAAAAAAACCAAACTTTTTCTTTTAAATGAGGATGAATTTACATCGGATTTCCCTTCTCCAACACCATCACTGACACAAATTCTGACTGCTACCTTATCTGACTCCTTTTTCTTTGTGTAGCTCAGCTTAATTTTAGGAATATCTGCAGAATTCAGAAGTTTTGAGGCTGTGTGTTTAGGTTTAAAGCTAATAGTGTAAGTCAGATCTTTAGTGTGCCAAAATATTTGTAAGCTATGTATTTTCCTAAGTAAAATAGACTGCTGCCACCCTAAACATTCCCCCCACAATAAAACGTGTATAAAAAGGAACATGTTAGCAGTAAGCAAACTGTCATAAGGAGAGCACTGTATTTAATATTCAGATCAAGGCATCTCTGTCTCATCCCAGCAAACCCTTTTGACAAAAGCCATCCAATGTCTGCCAGCAGTATTGAGTCCAGCTGAGGACAAATTTCAAGATGAACCTGAAATCAATTTGCCATCAAATTTTCATGCTTCTCCCAGACTATCTGTGGCATTTTAATTACAAGCACCCTAGGCGGGGGGTACTACAGATATTGACACTTAGCTCCTACAATAAACTTTATTGGCAACCTCTGTCTGAATGTAGTACTCAACTAGAATAACAAGAAATATATGAGGATATCTAAGCAATAAGGTGGCATAATCACTTTGGAGTGGTTTTGTTCCCAGTGGTGGACATTTCTACTAAAGAAACTTTTCTGGTTTAAAACAAGCATCTGTTTGGTGGGAAATTCACTTTTGTTGTGAACTTGTACAAAATCCCGAGTCCTTCAAGAAGATAAGCAACATTAAATTCCTTCCTTTTCCCATTTAATTTGGTGGTGTTCTTATCTAACCTTTATAAATTCCTGAAGTCATCCTTGCTAGAAATTGGGTTCAAATTAGATCAGTGACAGGCTACAGAATCAGGGAATATCTTTACACCTATTTCCATTTCCAGTCCTCACAATTCCACTGCACAATTTGCAAGGGCTAAATATCTTGGCAATTAGGGCTCTAAACTGGAGATGAACCAGTGATGTTCAAGTTCTGCAATGTACAATTTGGAGCTTTCCAGTAAAGATATTCAGGAGCAGTACACAGACATGCAGTGTCTTACTGAGCACCGTGAGGGCAAGGCTGCTTGCAGGACAATTTTCCTCACTATGAAGTCCTTGAAGAGAATGAAAGATTTATAAAAGAGACATTTAGAGATGTTACCATGCCCGGACAAGGGACGTTTGCTATGCATGGTTAGGGGAGATGTAGAGAGAAGAAGAAGACAAGGTCACTTCAAACCGTATATAAATCTGAAACTTAGAAAAGCAGCCTGTAAGTTGCAACAAGAGTCTAAATAGAACAAACACACAAAAGAAGAAAGAAAATAAAACATTTTAAATGTTAACCCTCCACCACACAGCAGAAAGGTTGGAACTAGATGATTTTTAAGGTCCTTACCAACCCAAATATGATTGTGTTACACCCTAATACGAGAAGAGAGGAAGTGTGTAGTGAATGTAAAAGACACTGACAGCTGAAAAAGATTCAGTAATTAAGAACTGCAGGATGCTTTGTTCAGGTGTGGCTTGATATTTCCTAAGCTGACAGGTAGGGGATGTCAGCAGCAAACAAGCTGATTCATAGGGGATATGAAGGGGTCTGGGGTCTGGGTTGTTGGTTATGCTGGAGCCCCAACACAAAGGGCACAAAGCTGAAAAATGAAGGGTTGTAACATAGGAAATTCTACAAATTAACAAACAGGACTACACAGCACAGTTTCCCAGACCCCATGAAGTCAGTGGAAGCAGTATTCCCTATTTGTGCCCATTGTTCATATATGAAATTCTGGGTCTAACTGAAACCAAGTCACTTGAAATACTGAGTGACAGAATCACTGTAAAACACTGGTGATGTTCCACCAGACAATAAAAAAGTGGGAATTAAGTTTCATTGCAAATGTTTCTTGTAGCATTAAAACCCAGTCATGTTTTTTGCTGTTGGGTATAAAACAAACATTGAAAATTTATTTTAAAATTACACATCAGTATTGATTAAAACATCTAATACAAATTGTAGTGGAAAAGCCTCTCATAATTTTAGTCATTTTTCAGAGTACTGAAATGGTTTTAAAACATTCTGCCTAATGACACACATCCTGCTTTTAAGGCTAAGTACAGATCACTTTTCTAATTCCAGCCCAAGTTCCAATGTGAGAACAGGCAGAGTTTGCAGGAAGAGTGGCAAAGGCAGCCCTCAGAAACCTGGGTACATCCCACACAGAGCAGAGAAACCCCTGCCACTGTACACGGGCACAGCATTGCTGCCTGCATCAATGGGACGTGGTCAAGCCTAAGCACAGATCTTAGAGAATCTCATTCTAAAGGTGCCACGAGAAGAACCAGCCTTTTTTTGGCCTCTAAACCCAAATTTGTTTGAGGCTTTTTACTGGAAAAGATTCACAGTCTGTTACATTCCTAGATGTACTGACATCAACACAAGGAATGAAATTGCCTCAAATCTTGAAGAATTTTAACAAAAAATTACCCACCATCTCATGGTAACCCTCTCTATTATCCATTTACAACATTCCTTCAACAAAATACTCAAGTTAAAGAAAAAAACTCTGCTCACCACTTTCAGCTACAGCTACGAAGCAGGGCAGGGTGGTTGGTTGGTTACCCATAAAATACACATTCACATACAAATTTTGGGGGGAACTACCTTCTTCTATATGTATGCTCACAAAATCAATTTACCTTTTAATAGTGAACATATGCAAGCATGTCACATGGAAGTAATGTTTTTAATTCCTGGAAGATGATTTAGAGACTGAAATATTTACTTCGTTCATATGACCTGATAATAAACATATGAACTAAGTCCAAGTTGGCTGCCAGCTCCATACAGAGGAGTTACAACAGAAAAAATAATCAACAAGTCGATTATTTCATTTAAAATATGTGGTGCCTGGCCTGAATTAAATTTTTTAAGGTGAATTCTAAAAATCATATATGTCAAAGAAAAGCTGTATGAAGGTAACCTTTATGAAGTATTTTTTTGCCAATAAAATACTGGCATAAGCTGATCTAATGACTTAAAATCAGACTGTGAATCTGACTGTCCACTGGATATTTGCTGTGGGTATCCTGCAGTTTCTTAAATAAAGCATTAGCTTGAGCCACAAAGAATAAACAAAGATTCTCAGGACAATTTTAAATGCTCTTGGGATATACACCCCTTAATAACTGAAATAATAGACTTCAAATGCAAACATGGTTTGGGCAACATATTCTTTCAATTAGTTTTATTTTAGTATAAATGTGCCAGGAACATAGAATCTAATGTCATATGGGGAATTTCCTGAAATGGGGCACTGCTGCTATTAAAGTGATCTGATTCAAGCTCTCAGAGCTCCACACACAGGGTGATGTATTCCCATTTGGAAGCAACTGCAGCTATCAGTAGCCAAGAACAATAACATTGTTTAAGCCACTCCCTGAGGCATAAAAAGCTCAAACACCTTTTAAAATTGGTGTGTGACAGATAATTCACCTATACATCATTTTACACGCCCATACATATTACGTAACAAAACCAAGTTAATATTTGTGCTGTGCCTTGGAGATGTTGCAAATGCTTTTATTACTAATAAACTCTATTTTTCACAGATCAGCGCTGAAACTTTAATGAACTTCTGGATGTTGAAATACATGTTACAAATCATTTAGTGACTCTGGTGTTAACTTCAGACTTCTACATGAGGAAAGGAGGATTCAAGTTTAGGCTCATTTTAGAGTGCCACGTTTAAAAAAAATCTGTTATTTGAGACAGTTTATTTCAGGTACTTCTGGCAGGCATTGAGCTGACATAGAATGGGAATATATGCACAGGTATTACACCGAATACAGAGAACTGCTAATACAGGAAAGTCTGGGGACTCGAGGAGAGCCTTTTGTTACCTGGGGGTGGCTTCCCCTCTGCGTAACCCAGTAGAAACTTTAGTATTTTATCCCCAAAATAAACTAAATACTACAGAGCTGGAATAAATGGCTCCTCAGGACAAAGAAGGGAAATGGCAGAAGCACGGCAAACTATAGGAAATATTACAAGGAAAAAATGCCAGGTTCATTCCCTGAAAAGAATTAGGAAACACCAACAAGAAACTTACAGACTACATTTCTGCTCTAACTTTACTCCCACAAAATACTCAGTTTAATAAGCTGCTCTGACACAAAGCACATCAGCCATATAATTTGATAGAGTTAATAATGGAGCAGCTTCAAACAGTACGTTCCCTCAAGTTTTTGAGGGTTTCACTCATCCAATCTCTTGTACAATATACTCGCACGTGTTTTGTACATTTAGCAAAGACAAAAATGAATTTTGCATGCAAGACTAGCATTTTCATTGTCATCAAGAAAAGTTAATTACTGAATAAATTGCAAGTTCAGAAATATAATGCATTAGGACAGAACCTATCCTTTTTGCCTGAAGAACCTATTAAACTTCATCTCGTTAGCAGACTGAAAAATCTTAATTAGCATTTTGTTTTGGCCAAATCCTTGCCAAGTCTCTACTGTCTGCTGCAAATATAAAAGGAGAGAGACTCAGCAGATGAGGGTTTACACAGCATCATTTCTGAGTATTTCATAAAATCTGACAATATAATCTCTGACTTAAGAAACCAGAAACTATGAGCAGTTTTTCTGCTTTTCTGTATTCCACTCAGCTTTGAATTCCTTTTCATTTATCAGCCAATGAGCTGTTTAAAAGTTACATATAGTTAAAACCTTATAACTGTGTGGTTAAGTGTGCAATATGAGTTTTTATCAAAAAAAAAAAAAAAAGGCATTTTTGGTTCTTGCACAAATTCCATCTCATAGATTTCCCAGTACAGCTGTCACAAAATATACAGAAGACAAGATTGCTTGTTGGGCTGTTTCTAATTAAGTTTTAACATTTAACTTGATGCATTTTAAATGAGTTTATCTTCTAGCTTTTGAGTTTTTTGGCTTTTTCTTCAGTGAAAGAAGCAAACAGAACACTAGAGAAGATTTTCATTCATTATTTCACTTAGCATTTCCAAAGAACTGTTACAGTCTACATTTTGGAAGTAAGTTTTTTCAAATTATTATCACAACATAGGAGGAGCTGTGCATCCACAATCCCACTAAGAGTTAGGCCTGTTAAGACTAACAAGATCACACCCCTTTGACACTAAATTATTTCCCTTCCTAACTCACTCCCTGATCAGTCACAACTTCTTGCAAGGTTTCTTCCCAGCAGGATCATGCACATTTCTATAGATGTGTTGATCTTCCACAGATTTTGGATCTGAGGAAGTTTTGACACAGCCATACCTCTTTCTAAGCAGTATTACCAGCTGAATTCCTCCCCTATCTATAACGTATAACAGAAATAACCGTAATATTATCTTACCCTTTTCACCACTGCACCCAGATCATATTGAAAAGTCTAAGTACACACACACACACCCCTGAAACTGCAGCAGGAGAAAAAGGGACCCCAATGAGAACCATCTATAAGGATCACAGCATTTTTGAAAAACAGGAGGACAGAATTAGCCTGGCCAAAACAACAGTTTACCAAACAGAAAAGGGCAGAAAATTAAAATATTTTATTAATATAATTTCTCTCCTCTTTTTGCATACTGAAGTCAGGCAAAGGAACAGGTAGTTCCTTCCTCTTAGTCCCTCAGGGACACACAGCATCGAAAAGAACAGTAAAGGGTCCTTTCACCAGCTCCCCACCCAACAAGGTGTAGAAAGCAATCAGGTAGCAACGATGCACAGCACAAACGTTTCTTCAAAATGCCCATGCACTACCACAGAAACTCAAGAGACAATGTATTTTAAATGGAAATACAGAAAAAGCTCAACAAGAAGAATAAAACCGGCATAACTTTCAAAGACAGAATTCATAACTAAATATTCATGCCCCCCAGCGTGGATACAAACAGTGCACAAAGCCACTCATCAGCAAAGCAGGGAGGCCCACTGATCTCCCAGGCTGATGTGACTCCGTTTGTCACAGAGCCACAGGTCAGGTGTGCCCAGGTTCTCATCTCAGGAAAGGCAAATTGACAAGAATAACTAAACATCCTGCTCCTTTGCTGAACAGTGTCTAAGGGGGCAGAAAAACAGACCACTGGGGATAAAAAAGATTCAAAAAAGCACCCAGCAGAACTACTTTCCATTGAATCCCGCTGTGCATTTCTCTTGTCTCATGTAATGAGTGTCAGTGTGCACGTGTTGGACAAGGCAAGAGTCTGACCTGAAGAGGAGGATTTCATTCTGACCAAGAAACAGGAATGAGTTTGGCGTGGGAGAAGGCAAGGAGCATGAGACTCAATTCTTTTTTTAATTCAAGGCAGGATTTGAAAAAGATACAGATTTGGAAACAAAAAAAGTTACATTCAAATCATTTTCCGTTTCTTGATAAAAAGTCAAAAATCATTCAGTCCCACTGTTGGGTCTTTTTGCATCAGGTCCTCCACTGACAGAGCCTTCTTTTTTTCTTTGGTTCTCTATTTTACATTTTGGAATGTGTTTCAAGGTAGAACTAATAAAAAACACTGTGGGAGGGCAGCTGCTGTGTTCCCACTCAACAGATCACCCTAACTTTTTTAATCCTAAATCATTTTGGAATCTAAGACAAGTGCATAAAGGGACAGCAGCATGAAACAGGCTACACAAATCATGGCAAAAGCCAAGCAAGGGGTCTGTAGTAGACCAACAAAAAGGCCAAAGCATAAACACAGTCAGACTGAGTGATTGCAGATATTTCTAAAAGCATTTTGAAGGTGGAAAAGGAGTGGAAGGCAATTTCAGCAGAGGTGAGATTGCCAAGAGTTAAAGATCTCTTAGGAAGTTGCTGATTTCTGATATGGCATGAAACAAATTTGGTAAACTAACGCATTTTTTAAATTAGGGTGTTCAGCAGCACAGTCAAGACTTCTAATCACCAAAAAGGTTGGGGGGCAGTGGATTTTAATGCATTCCTGTCCCCAGGGTCCCTCTGTATGGGCAAATGAAAGCTCTAATGACCCACTGCATAAATTAAATCTCTCAAAGACGTAATACAATACAAGATTGATGTGTAAAGACTGGGCATAAAATAGCAGGATAGCTGCAAGGCCATAACCACATCTTGAGATGAGATTACAGACTTGGGGAGCTTAACATCTTGTTTTGAAGCTATTGCTCAAGGAAAGACTTTTAAACCTGTATATTAAAACTAATGAGCTAAATAGGCCATGCATTAAAAAACTGAAATCTGGTGTCACTCTTGGAAGAGTGAAGACAAGTATGATCATTTTTTGCTCCCCTGAATGTTGAATTACAGTGATTAGATTCTTCTACAAGCTGCATTAATTTGTTATTTGCATGGAAACAGTGTAATAGGAAAACATTTTCCACATTAGTGCAACAGACAGCTTTTATGCCTGAGCTCTATAAAGAATAAATTTGCAATTTTCCAGAAAGAAGTAAGGTAATGAATAACAGGAATTCCAGTGTGGGAATACTACTTCTCTGTATAGTAGCCATTTTAATTAAATATACAAGATTTGAGACTACACCATTTTCATTGCTGTCTCCTCAGAGGCACTGGTTTTCTTCAGCCATGTGGTCAGGTATTTTCAAATAATGTAAGAAAAAGTTAAATTTTAATAATCAGTAAAGACAGTGACGTCCCAAAAGAAGACTTAGTAAAAACAGGCTGACATACAGAAATATGTTAAAATAGGCATAAATGACTCATGAATCATATTCCATATTCTTAAACATGTTCAGACACAAACTGTGGATATATTTTCCTGTTTTAGCCCAGCAGTACTTGCCATTTTATTTAGCAAGAGCGTAAATGAAGACTTTTTCCCAGTGTAAATCTCACTATATTTCATACAATTAAGGAAGGGATAGACGTAGCTAAAAGCCAATATTAAGGATAATGGCTCAAAGCCTAATATTGTATTTTATCAGCTTCAGCAAGGGATGAATTTCACACGCTTTTTTTCCACTTTGTTAGCAAATAAACAGGCAGGCAACTGCTGTTTCCTGTGACCAGGAAAGCTGCTAAAGTGTTCACACCAAGTTCTTTAGAGATACCTGCTGCTACAGCAGGTGATTAAATCCAAAACTTATCATAATTTTTTTCCATCAGATTTTCTTAGATGGCAGACATCACGTGTTTACTCCAATTTGCTTTGTAGAAACTTCTGATTTTTTTCAATTAATTTTAATAACATAAAAGAGTGCTTGAAAAGATAATGGCTCACTACTGAGATCCAAAGAGCTCTCCACAAACACAGATGTCCTAGATCTTTAACCTGCTGTCACTAAAGACAGCCACACCGCTCTGCTGCAGGACTTTCTCTCTTTTTCAATTAACATCAGTGGACTACAGTCAGTATTTTTACTGATTTAGTTCAGTTGTTAATACTAAACGTAGAACTGCATATTAATTGCAAATGGTGATAAAAATAAGGAGAAAAAAAAAAACCTTGAAAAGGTTACTGAACATCAAGATAAAGCAAAAAAGAAATAGCTTCTAGAAAACTAATATTTGTATCCCTACAGTGTTAATTATGCCCTGGATTTTAAGGAGATTTTAAACTGCCTCTTTCAACAGATGTTCTCTTAAAAGAATGGCTTATTTGGGAAATGACAGGTCTTTGTCAAAGCTTACCCAGTGGAATACAAAAATTAGTACCAACTAACTATTGCCCCAAGTATTACAAACTCTATTCTCTACAACAATATGACACCCCCGTCAGCAGTGAGCTTACTCATTATATATATGTAAGGTAACTGGAGCAGCTATAAAGCAGCAGCCACTTCAACCCCACTGGTGCAGCTGATGAGCTCCCCTCTTCAGAGATGGCCCCAGTGAAATCAGTCATATATACAAAGAGTGGCTCGATGGCAGGAAAACATCAAAAAAAAAACCCCACCAAAACTTATTCCTGCCCCCAATCTGCCTCTTCCTTTCCTTCATCTTCCAAACAATAGGACAACTTAGAAAAAAGGGATCAAGTATCAAGATACTTCTGATAGGTATGGATATTTTATACAAATAAAACTATTAAAAAAGAGCCAGAAAAAAAACAACCTGACTTTTTTTAATGCAATGCTGTATTTTAGATGCTTGAAGTGATAAGAGAAAAAAACCCATAGAGCAGATTTCAAAAAAGCAGATGTGAATACCCATAGCAAAATCCTGATTGCCAGACTCGGGAACGAGAAATTTATTATTACAGCATAAATCAAATTTAATCAAAACAATGAAAGTCATGGATATTAATTTTTACAATACATTTGTCACATTGTGGTTTAAACTCAAAATTATTCTACCAGGTAAATCTGAACAGTCTTGACTATTTTCCACATGAAGTTACACATCTAGAAATAATCCAGGTTGTTATTGCCATGGAACACAACCCTTTGGGTATTTAGTTGGTCACCAGCTTCCTATTAAATAAAGAAATGCTGTACCAAGGAAACTGCAACATCACAGGAGATAAAATATCTTCTCCATAAATAGCCTAAGAATTCTCTGTGTCCTAATCCAAAGTGTAACCAAATGGACCTTGTATTAAAATGCACGCTTTTTGACAAAATCATTTTGCTAATAATTGAGATCTTAACTGAACTCCAGTTTCAAAAAGACAGATCTCTGGTATCTTCCCATGTCAGAACTCCCTTGACCCAGGACTTCAGCCCACATTTACCCTGTCTTGCTTCTCGGTTACCTTACTGAACTAAATCAGTGGGATTTAGTCACCAGTCATTTTCTACCTATTTGGCACTCATCTTTAGAACATAAAAGGTTTGGCACTGCCTTTTTCATTTTCTAATTCATGGTTGCTTGGTGGTCTTAATTTTCTCAGAGTATTCAAAGATGACAGATTAATAGGTGGTTCTTTGCAACTGTGTGGGCAGATCTTTAATGGAGCTCATTAGTTTATATTAGTGAGCAGCATGCAGAAATGTGGAAGCTGTTCCTAGAGGACAACACTTCTACTGCTAAAATTTTTAAAAATAAAATAAATATTTACAGCCTCAATTCTAAGATTAAATAAATACCAACTAGGTGAATTTATGTGAAGAAACAACAAAGTAAATTAATTATTCAGTATAAACGTTAAAGAAAAGTCCAAAATGTATTGTGGTGCTAAAGTGGGGGGTGTTTTTCCCTACAAAATTTATCTGTCTTAATACCAGAAAAAAGGAATCTTTTGAGATTTCCCAAGCATACCTTGTACATCTGTTTATCATCTAGGACACCCAGTAGTACAACAGACTGCTGCTCAACCCAGCAGAGAATTCTGTGGTCTTTTCTATCAAAATAAGCCTTGAGCTAGGACTGGATTATGAAAAAAATAATAATCACAACATTAAATGCAAGTCAACCTTGGCACTCAGCCAAAAAACCCGGGATATTTATATGAACATGGCACACATAAATGATTTCATTTTACACAAAACATTTTTTGTTTAACTTTACTGGACTTTTTTCCAGCACCTGCTTAGGTTTCCAGGTAACCATGAAGCTTAATAAACCTGTACAATAATAATTAAACACTGTAAATAATTTATCTGCTTAATCTTCCTAACTGGCCTTTATTCCTTTGTAGAAAAGCGATCCTTGCTGGCATTCTGAATAAGGTTTGCAAAATAAGTGCAGCGAGGAGTGGTAGCATAAAGTGGATTTGCTCTCAATAATGTATGAAGCCACATGCTGGGTAGAGGAATCCTCACAAAAGTGGTACCACAGCAATCTGTTCCTTTCATCTGCAGCCAGCATTTAAAGTGAAGGTGCTGCTCCGAATCAAAAGCACAATCATTCATTTGTGAGCAGATGTCCTTCACACGGCAGGCAGCGCTTTTTCAAAACAGAGCTGAACAAATGCACTGCTGTGAGACAAGTTCCCCTACCCATTAAAGAAAGAACACAGTATATATTAATTTAGCAGGTTGTTGAATGTTTTAAAGTAGAATTTATGAAGCGGAAAAAGCATGTGGTGAAACAAAATGGCTTTCAAACTAAAATATGAAAAACCTCCTCTAGTTATTCACTTGCAAAATGCAAGAGTCCAGGGCTCATGACAATAGTTTATGCAGGAAATAAGATGAAATGTGAGCTGGGTGATTTTCCACACTACACTCAGATTATTAACTAAAAGAGGCCATTAATTTGATAATACGTGCATGATGGTAAGATTGCAAGTATATGTATTCTGTGTTCACATTTGTTGATAGAATTTAGGAGTAAATCAAACTGAACATTGTTCAAAGCTGTTGGGACTCTGCACCACTCAGCAGAGTAAACCAGAGAGCTGCTAAGAAAGCGAGTTCTGACACTTTTGATTAAATAGATTTTCCTAGTTCTCCCTGCACGTACAAGCCTTCTCTGGAGGGCATTTCTTTTTCTAAAAAAAACACAAAGTTCTGGATGTGGCCCATGCACACTGTGGTAGACAAAGGTTCACTGTGACCCCGGTGTGAGGCCGCAATCTTTGCTATGAAAGTTACGGTGGTTGCACTTCCTATTTTCGGAGCACATTCCTCTTATACACATTAAAATACATACTATAAAATAACATGCAAACACTTTAATCCTTCCTCATAGTAATTTGAAGCTCCAAATTTAACCACAACTCCCGTCCCCC
>VZTI01004617.1:3550069-3565361 GCA_013397865.1 Struthidea cinerea
CAATTGTATGTGCTGGATGTATTTTGACACCAACACAGACCTTGCAGAAGCAAGGTGCTATCAAATGAAGACACGCACATCAAACTCTTCTGCAATCACTAAAAGGCGGCTGCATCCCTTTAAGTGCATTTTTTAATTAATATCTATTGGCTGGGCAGTTCCTCTGTCTCTTTTTAGTCCTTTTCTAAAAGGGTGAGGCAAGCCATGACATGCACACCATGAATTAGCCACAGCTCCTGCAGCCTGTCCAGCACCCCCAGACCCACCCAGGCTGTGCAATGCCCTCCCAGCCCTGCACCCTAAAAGCTTCCTGCACCCTTTGCTCAGCTCACTCAGCACTTGATCACACCCAAACACACATCAAACCTTAGAACCACCTGCCTCTGCCAACAAAAGCCACATCTTCTCTTCCTTCTTTCCTCTCATTTCCCATAACATGGCTTATAAACACATCAATATTTACAATTACTTTAATCCACATTAAATAAACACACCGCATTTTGCTGCCCACACTGAAAAAGGTTGATTTCTTCTTGCAGAAACATACTATTACTAGCAATATAATTAATATAAGGAGTACTGCAATTTAAACCTGAATCTCTGTTTATATATGCATGATTATTATAGCAGGAGTCATTTGTGGAGAGCTCACATATAAAAATGCAGCTAATAACTCTTACTGTAATGATTAATCAATTTATGAATATATTATTTAAACTAATAGTTCAGGTAGGGTATCTTAAACAAGTTACAGAGTACATCGACCAATTCAAATACCAGCTACTAGATCAATAAGAAACTCTAAGTAACTCTAGGGAATAGGTACACTTGCATAAGAAACTGTGAATTTTTAAAATCCTTCTATTGGGAGAACAACCTCATCAAAAATAATTGCTTTAGGCCATTATCTTTGGATTTTGGCAAACTAGAAATTCAAGTAAGAATTTGACACTGCATAACAAACCATTTTTAAACTATTGCAATAAAAATTAATTTTTTTTTCTTTAAACTAGTCAAGGGAAAAATAATACCGGATACATCTGTTCAGCTTTTCAACTCATTAGTATTTAAAATGCAACATAGTTTATGTACCCTATGAACATACTGTCAAGACCATGCCTTAGCCTCAATATCAATGAAATATATTTATTTGTAAACATAAAATATTTTTACCCTAAAATTTCAAGGGAAACAAAACAACGAAAAAGAAAGAAAACAAACTTTAAACCAAGTATTTTTAAGGCAAAACTAAAAAAGAAAAAAAAAAAACCCGCAGCAAACCCAGGCAAAAAATTAAACAGGTACCTGGTCAAACCTGACACTTTAGCTTGCTGGCAACCACCATAAAAAGGTTTCTGTACTTGATTTAGTACTTTTTAAAATCTGAATATAAAACTTTAATCTTTCAAAGTAGGATTTTTAATTAAAGGTACCAAGTGCAAATGCACAAAGCCGCTGCCCTGCTCTCCCTCTGATGCTGAAGGTGTGCTTTATCTCCGTTTCAAGTGATACTGCATTTTAAAAATTAATTAGTAGCTTGCAAGAACAGCCACACATTATTGAGTAAGTACCAGCATTTAAGTGAAACAGATGAAATATTGGTAAGCAATGCAGACCACAGTATAAGTATGTGAAGGGGGTCATAGGCTAATCCCTATTGATTTTCCGAGTATGCGTACAGCACCGCTGGGAAAGGCCAGTTCTGTTGGCAATCAGCTAGCACAAATACATTATAAATCTTACTGTCCACCTTCACTGATCACTGTCACTTACTTCCTCCACTAAAGACCATGAGGAAACTACAACAAATCCACTGACAAACAACCAGGAAAGAATTTTAAAACTGTTCTCCTTAGGCATAATTTCAGAACTCTCGTGATGGACGTAACGCAGAGCAGAAACAAGTTTCAAGAAGAAATGTGGGACACGTAATAACTGTTCAGAGAATTAATCCACCAGAAAACTGCTGGGCCACAGAGAGGAGGAACACAAATAATAATGAACAAGCCATTCACATTAATCTTACAAACTAACATGAAAATTCAGAGCAAACACGTGTTTGCCTGTTGATGGAGGAAACTGAAACACATGAATTTCCCAAAGCTGAAGATGATACTGCCCTGGCACAGAAGGAGCCACCAGACTGCTGTCCAGAGCTATGCCCCAATAACCACACTTTACTGCAGGATTCACAACACTGCAGGAGAAATAAGCAGGGTCCAGACCGATCCCAGCAGCAGCAAAGAGCTCCTGTGGCCATGAGATAACTCTGATATGGAGCACAATAAATGTTCACGATTTAACCAATGGACTTCACAGGGGAAACAAGGACGGTGTTCTCAAATGCACAAATGAGGTACTGAAAAGAGTAAAACACCACTTATTTCATGTCCTTGTTACCATTTTCAGGAATAATTTCTGCACCGAAAGGGTTGTTCAGCATTGGAAGGGGCTGCCCAGGGAGGTGGTGGAGTTTCCATCCTTGGAGGTATCCAGAGAACAACTGGATGTGGCACTCAGTAGCACGAGGTGGTGTTTGGTCAAAGGTTCCAACTCTACGATCTTGGAGGTCTTTTCCAAGCTAAACGAATCTGTTTTTCTGTGATCCCAGCAGGTGTATGAAATGAGACTGAGAGGCTGATTTAGAAATAATTAGTGTTTACGTAAAGCATTATCAGAGCTTTAAAGCAAATAGTTACAACATTCAAGAAATTAATATAATTCAACACAATTTGGTTAGGTTCAGATCAGTAAGAACATTGTATTTAAACTGTTCTGCATTAACTAGGCAAGGAGCAAAAATCAAGTTGTGCCAATTCCTCTGTAGATGGGACAAACGCTCTCACTGGGGAACGAGGTTGTGCTACAAGTGACAATCCCAACGCAGCTGCACCCTCAATCCCAGGGAACACAACGTGTAATCCACCACTGCCTTAGACATAAGGGATTTAGCAGCTCTCTTTGCTGAAAGTGGAAAAACCCATCAGCCTCCCCCCCCAAATCCAGACCACTCCTGAATGCAACTTCTGTAGCATCAGCTCCTGCTGGAAAGCCAGTCTACATTCAGTGCTTTCGGTACAGCCTGTGTTTGTAGACAGACTATGAAATGAGCTCAGAATTTCCATTTAAAATATAATTTAATGGAATTTTAATCTGTCTGAGAAGATGGATACACTGTGTTTGTTTTCCACATTAATGATCTATAAAAGAATGGGATGGACCATAAAATACAGTACTTTTTTGCAACACCCTTTACTAAAAATGCTACTACTTGTGTTTGTCATTTATATCCTCATACACAACCTCAAAATTGATTACACTTTAAACTATACATAACCTGTTGTATTTTTCATTTTGAGTCAGCTTGCAAACGTTTTTATAACTCTGTTAATATATTCCATACCTTGTATTCTTATTGATTATTAATATTTCTTTAGCAGATTTTATTGTTTTTCATATTAAAAAAGTTAGGTATTTTTAACAAGTGAAAATAGTATTACAACTCATACTTTTCGTCATCGTGATAATTCTAATATAAGTTAGCATGAGTATTTGTAGACTCATTTCTAACATTTTAAACTCAAAATAGAGAAAGTTAGTAACGTAAGGTACTACATAGGTTTCTATTTCTTCTTTCCTCAAATCTCTATTTAAGCTGTTGGACTGAATCCATAATAATTTTGGATACTTAAAAGAATTAATATACCAAAGGAGTGTCCATATAAAACATCATGGGTTTATATCAGGTATACATTATCTTTCCTAATTACTATTGCACTTTGCAGACTGAAATACAATTTATATTTAGGATATGATTTTGCTATTAATTATCAAATTGAAAAAAATAAAATCTTGCATTATAAATTCTCTCTTGGAAATTAATGTTATTCTTTTTTTTCCATAATCCTATCACACAAGCAATAAGTGCATTGCAGCATGAACACTTTAATTTTTCCAGTTAGTTTTGAGCAAGCCCAGAGGTGAGGTTTAATAAGGATCAATGGCACTTTATCTGGGACAGGGCCACTTCACAGCATGCAAATTACACAGTAACACTTAAAAAAAGAAATAGATTTAATTAAAAAAAAAAAGTAGAACCACAGGCTCTGGAAATTCAATTAAAGGATTTATGCAAAGGTTTGCTAGGTTTTTATATGCAGTTACTGCTTATATAATGAGCTTTTCATATTAAAAATCAATAGGTAATCTAGAGTAGAAGATCATCCCCTTAAATACATTTTTGAAATCAATTTGAAAAATAGTCCATCAACTGCTGTGACTACTCTTGCTGCTTCGATTAGACTAAGAGCAATATTTAGATTGTAAGACGTGCTATAGAATACCTATGCTTGGATTTTGCTTTCAAGTGTTCTTATACTTTTAAGTGCCCAAGCTAATAATACAGTAATTCAAGCCTGTGTACAATGGATAAATAATTAATTTAATTAGTAACATAAGGGCATAAATGTCCTGAAATACCTGAAAAAGCAGGCACCTAATAGCACAATCTGACAATATTTTGAATATATGCAAAAACCTACATCTGTGAATGCCTTTGCTATCTTTCTACTCGCCACTTAGCACACTGAGATAAATATTTCTATTTTTAACTTATTAAAGTCACCAGCTAAGGAAGCAATTAGCCTAGCACTCGTCTGAAGTGCAACTTTCACACACCATGAATTTAAAGATGGATCAGGTCCTGTGTCCTTCAGGTTTAATCTAATTTGCCAAGATGCCGTAGTGATACAAGATCATTATACTAAACTCCAAATATCCTGGTTAATATTCAGCACTTATCGCAAACTCCCATCTCACGCAAGCAAGTACACCTTCGGAATGAATGGAGATGGACCCATTGCATCAGCACTTCAGTTGCATCTGTCTCACCAATTGCACAGTTTGTAAATATTCTGTGCTGAACATTGTAAAGTAGTCACTCCATGTCCTTTTTGTTCAAACAAACAGAACCAAAGCAGTCAGAGTTCTCAAATACAAAGAATCCCAGGGATTCACCGGCAGCACAGGCTGCTGCTGTTATTCCAGCATGAGAGTTTCCACACATCAGAGGGTGAACAGGAATCCTTCCTTGCATAAGGAGAACAGTTTTCACATCTGTTTCCATCCATTCACCAGTATTTCAGTCTCAGTCCTTAATTTAGCACCAGGTTGTTAAACACACATTTTAGCCACTGAGAAATTCTTGGACTAAACCAGTCTCCTGTGATAAGCTTGCACATAGTGCCAAGGCACAGTGTTGAATCCTCAGGAAATGTAGATTCTAATTAATGGGCTCTAAATAATGACATAAAAGAGGAAAAAAAACAGCACTCACTTATCTCACATATTCATATGATAGGAAGGAAGAAATCTTTATTTCTGCTGTTGGTTATACATTCATATATATATATTCACATATATGTTTTGTTATCTTAATTCAATACTTCAGAAGACACATAATTCCTTTATGAAAGGTTTGAGAAATGGTTGTGGCATACGGCTTCAATACATGAAACAAAGCAGAATGACAACCATGAGAGTCAGGGATTAGACAAAATTTTCTCTATCTGTAACATGCTCTGCCAAGCAAAGCATTTCAGCTATGAAATATCCTCAGAGGCAAATACATTATACAAAAGTTTCAGAGAGAAGAAAAATAAATAGAAGCTGGAAAGTAGCTAGCAGTTCTCAGTTAAAATGGTGATATTTAACAATGATACTAGACTGTTCAGAGAGTGAATTTACCAATAGCTTCCCTGTTAAAAGTTAATATTGCTCTAATCTGCCTCACCAGTAATACTCAAAATTTCTGCTTCAATACTTTACTCTTTACACCCCTTATTGCAGAACAGCACAGAGCTGAAGCACAGCCTTCAGGAACAAATACCCTTGCTGTCATTTGTCTTAATATGTCTATTAAGTCACTTAGACAACATCATAAGCATACTCTGAAGCACATTTCTTTATTGGATTTCAATTGTTTCCCAAAAGAAAACATCTCAAAGCAATCAAAGAAAAATGTTTGCTTACTCACATTTCAAAAGAGATGTGGGTACAGCCTAATGCTCTCTTTTTCGATAGGTTTCAAAAAAAAGACTTTAATGAGCAGTAGCTTTATTTTAATCTTTCTCCCTCCTCACTGAATTTCTCATGCACACCATATTTTTCTATACTTTTGCATTTTAAACACATTGTAAGTACATGAGGGGATCAAAGAGTTTCAGACGAATCTGAAGAGTTATAGCAAGGGTAACGAGGGTCCTTAGTTTCTAATGACAGAAGCATATGCTCTCAACTTTCTAAACTGCATCCAACTGAGCCATTTATCAAGGCCTGAAACTTTTTCATTATTTAAAGCACTACGACAGCTTTCCACTTGATGCCTTGGAAGTACACAATAATAGAGACTCTATATAGTCATTAATTATAATATCAGCTGGTTGATGAAGTTACTGTACTTGCTGCTTGGTGATTTCATTTTTAATTGCAGCAGGTGGTGTGGAAATAAAGCGATGTACTGACACACACGGTCACCTCAATAGTGTTTTCTTTTTTATGTATGGATAAATGCAGCTTGGTTTTTTTGAAAATTCCTTCTGTTTTATATCCCACTGCATATAGTAGCTACAAGGGAAAATGAGCACAGAACATGCTGAAAATTAGATGCTTAGAAATGACCTGATAGAAGACATTGTCCACATTTTTTTTTTCATTTCCAAATACTTAAGATACTAGGTTTTTTCCCTGTGTAAAGATTCCCAGTATCCAAATCACAGCTCTCACAAACAGTCACAGCTTTATATAGTGTACCATTTCTTTCTTCTAATTTTTGGTCTCACTAAAGTATTTGGATAAGTAGCCACTTTTGAACTCTACAGATCTGAAAATAAAGATGCAGTTAAGCAGAATTAAACTTGAACTCTATTAAATTCTATTACCATTCTACAAATAAGCGTGTGATATTCGAAATGGTGTATTCTACTTTTTCTTCTATTTTGGAATTAGTCCTACATGCTCTATTGCTCTAGTAATTTACTAACCCATATAGCCACATAGATTTTTGCAATTTAAAGATTAAGACAGCAATCGCATGAGCTGATTTATCCTTTTGCTGTCTTCAGACTGCTGTTGTATATGCTTTCAAGTAAGTCCGCATTGTTCTTATGATACTGCCTGCTCTTAAAAGTGTATTTTCCTCTCTTGTAATGTTTTCATTTCATTAATCTCTTAATTTAACAGATTAGATAACTATTACAGGAGATCATGCTGCTAAAGGTTTTCCATGAGATTGATAGGTAATAACTGGTGTTTCCTAATGGCCACAGACATCTGTCTTCTACATAAATCAGCAAACTCCCTTAAGAATCCCTAATATCCAAGTCATAGATCAATGGTACTCAAGCCTCATTACAATACACACTGTTCTCTGAAATCAGGCTGCGCTACCTTAGCTCAAAACTACATTAAATGTAATTAATACAACTCTGATGTAAATGGACACAGCATTAAAATGTGTGTCCCCAGGGAGGAAAGGTTGGGAAGGTAACCACGTGCACTGTCATGCACGGCACACGTGACTGGGGAAAGTTTCAGCACACTTCCTTGCTCAGGATTTACAGTGGTTACTCCATAAAATTGTGGAGCTGCAGGAGCAGGGAACCAGAAGCTCATTCCTACAGCTGAGCAGCAGCTGGATACTGGCTCTTCTCTGAAGGAAGATGTTGTTTTCTTGTAAACCTCTCAACATGATGTTAAGTTCTACATTCAAAAAAACCCTACACAAACATCATTAGCACTCAAAACTCAAGCAGAAAAGCCATTCACTGTCGAAATTGAACACAGGGAAAAGTCTGAGGTGATCTGAACTGCTTGTCTGTACATTGGGTAGAAGGGAGGTGGCTTCTAAGAATTAGTGCTTTATTTGCCTACAACAACTATGTGATTTGGAAGGGAAGGCTGGAGAAAGAGGAAAACAGCCGAGCAAAAAGGAGTGTGGAAGTACTACAAGGTGTCCAAACCAGGCAAACAAAAATAAAGCTGCTGTTCTACAGAGATGCCTTCAGTGTTCCTTTGCTGACAGCTCCGCTCATTTTAGGAAAGAATTTGTCTAAAAGACCAACAGGCCAATACTGCCAGCTTTCAGGAATATATTGTTTTGCTCGGACAGAAATCAACTTCAGAGTGTGGAGCTATACAGCCCAGCTATAAACAGGACTTTAACAGCCTACTCTGGGTACTTTGGGTCTTCAGAGCCAAAAGAGAGCTGCACTGCCTGAACCCTCTGTGATTTGCTGACCTTTCTGCTCTCAAGAGGTGCCCTCAGGTCCCCTGTTGCTATACATAATAGGCAACAAGGAGTTAGAGCTCATAACAAGACAGCTCAAGTGGTTTTGGAGAGCTATTACTGCCTGTGCTCCCTTATTTTCCATATAGTTCTCATCCAAACACTAAATTTGTTAATATAATATTTTATATAGGGCATTGATCTCCAGAGTGGGCTTGCATGACTTCTGGAAAACACATAACAGAATTTAGGATCCTAATCAGAGGCATTATGTCCACAAAGAAATCTGGGAATCATTGCTATGAGGTATTTATTATCTGACATACATAACCATTACATAATTGTTCTTGAAACAGCCTAATTTTTTCTGATCTCACCTTCTTTGGAAGATGTTTTGCATCCTCCTTTTAATTCACTTCGTACATTATAGTGGCCTTCCAGTATATTCAAGGCAGGAAACCAGGTCCTGGTTGGTTAATAAAGTAAGTGAAGCATGTAAATATGCAAACAAACCCTTGAGCCAAACTCTGCTCTCATGCATGTCAAGATTCATAGCACTCATGAGGGAACCAAGTTTGGCACCTTTTGCTCACAAGCACTGAGCACAGAATTCCAAGGGATTAAGCTCTCCATGTCCTGGGTGCCTCTTGCTTCCAGGTGCAAGAAGAGTCAAATCTCCACAGTGCAGAGCGACCACATTCCTCACACTGTAGGACCATCCCTTGCTATTTCCAAATGCAAAAGGAAGACAAAAATGACTGCAATAATAAGCTTGGAATTTGGCCACGTCATTTTGCTTCCCTGTTCCTTTCTCTCTCCTTTTTGTTCTGACTTCTTTCTGGTTGTGTGGAGTCTCAGCCCCTCAAGTGCCCATAACGCAAACACACAACGCAACCCAAACAGCATCGGCCACGTGCATCATAAATATGAACATTTCCGTAGCCTTCACATTAACTGCTCTATCTAATAGGTAGGATTAGACACGACATCAATTTTACCAGCTGATTTGTTGCTTTCTTCATCCTGGCTTACTTTTCTGTCATCTCCTATAAAAGAACTCAGATGTTTCTGCGAGGGTACCAGCAGCAATGCTGGTTTACATTTTCAAAGGCTGCCTCATGTGCTGTTGTGTGCTACACAGATGTAAGAATTATTAACCATGAGCTGAGCCCCACAATGTCATGTGATCCAAATGCAAACCCTCGAGGACATTTATTTCCTCCATTTCAGTGGGTAATTGAGCCTCTAAACCACCCACAAAGACTACACTTGTAAAAATACTTAACCATTTGTGCCATAAAAATAGTTATACGGCAAAAAATGTTTTGCATCTATGAATATGAAAACTAGTAACAGTCCACAAAATGGAACTGTTGTACACTGAATCACCAAATCCAAAATGGGGTTGCCTACATTAAAATGAAGCAAAGAAAATTATAAGCCAATCCTTAAATAACATTAGCAATAGCCTCAAAATTAACACAAAGTGCAGCTTTTAGATTCACACAGCATCAAAGACATCCTTTCCAGTGCCTCATGCTTTATTTTTGCACTGGACATAAGATTCCTAATAGGTGTATCATAGCTGAAAGTCAGTAAAAATAAATCTAGCCTAGAATAGCTTTGCTGCTCTGTCCCTAGGTGAGTGGAACGGAAACAAATGTAGCATTGGTTTGCCTTTTGAAGACAATCTCCTTTAAAGCTGAAGTAAGGTTAGGCAGAAATCATGCAACACACATTTCTCATCAAAAAAACCTCTGGAAACTCAGCTATCACGTTGAAAAGAGTTGCTGAGTTTTTTAAGCACATAAAAAGGTCTTGCAAACAACTTCTGCAGACTGTAAATCAGAATCTTTTGATCCTCAGTAAGAGCCAAGCAGATTGTCCGATAATTGCACATGGAGCCCTGGCAGAAATACGCGGAATGGGAAGGGTGAGTATCATAAAATTACCATCACAACAACTGCCCAATACCCCCAGAGTAACAAAGAGAGCTGCACTATAAACCCAAGTCAGAAATTGCTAAACCTGTTGTACCAAATTTACAGACAAGTGAGGAGCAAACCAAAAATGAATACGTATCTCAAAAGATGGAGTGCACTTCATGAAACCATGGTAATTCCCCTCCCATCTAAAAGTAACACGAACTGAGTCTCACAGAACCACAAGAAAAAGATGAACTGTTGGGAGGGGGAAGGACAAGGCAATCCTATTCCTCAAGTGCATTTTTTAAACCTCAAAACACTGTGGAAAGTACACACTACTCCCCAGAGAAATTATTCAGCATGGCTTTCCTAACCTATCAGTTTGAATCCACAGATTCATGATCTTTATTGTCATTATTAATACAGGTATTAACATAATCCAAATACATCAAATCATCAGGGATTGGTGAGAAAAGCACAGACATTTGGAAACGGAATGAGAGCAGAAAGTCTCTAAATTAAAATTCCCAACAACACAGAAAGCATTGCTTTATTTTAGAATCAATAGAACTTGAATATGCTTTTGAGTTTTGTTTTTTCTTTTGTTTCCTAAAATAGCTCGTATAGACAAGACAACATCCTGATTAACTGTGTAACAAATACAGACAGAGAACTCACATTACCATACTTCTCTGAAAAACTAAGAGTTTCAGTTTAGCAATGTCTACTTCAAGCTTTTATCAGCACTAATTTCAATGAAAAAAATGGTAATAAAACTCTGAACAGAGAGAAAACAGACCTTAATTAAGCAAAGTGTTATCTCTTCCTATTATAATGAAAGCAAAGTTACAGTTATATTTTTACCAAGATTTTTTCACACTTAATGAAGACATTATCCGTGAGTTTTCAAAGTCACTTTACAAAAGAGCATTCAAGAGACATTAAAGTCAGCTTAAACTAAAAAGTCTTTTTGAAGTCAATAAACAATAAAAAGAACAATGAAAAGACAGCCTTTGATCTCTTCTTACTCTAAAGTCTTTAATTTCTGTTTTAATCTACTAGATGCATTAAGTCTTGTTTTCAGACATTTTTCATCTGCAAAGTACAGTGAGCTTGCCTAGGTTTTTTTATTCATATATATTCTTACTGTATTAATGTACACTTCTCATTACCAGGAATGGGTGTCATCAGGAAGCTCTCCCACCAAAATAAACAGAAAAAAGTTTAAAAATTATTTTTCATTCTCTTCTCTTTTAAAATTTCTTTAAAAAGAAAGAAAAAATGCAAAAGGAAAAGGGAAACAGCACATTCAGCTTTGAAATTTCTGAGATCAAAGGCTATAATGCACATAGATTTTTTCAAAGGATAAATTATTAATAACATGGGCGAACACATACTGGTCAATAACATGGTCAAAGAATGGTAAGTTAAGAGCATCTCTCTGCAGCCAATTACAGTTTATCTGACTTGATTGTTTGCAAGAAGTTCCAAGCTAGTCACTTGATTTTTTAATATAGCCTTAAAACCCCCTTTTAGCTAAGCTGCAACACCCGGACAAGCTCTTGACCTGGTTCAGCAGCTCAGCACTTCCTCAGCAGGACAGGCCATGGACGTAAACAGGAAAATACAAAACTGCAATGAAGGAAAGTGTGTGGAAAGTAGAGGCAGAGAGCCATTAATTCCCACTGTGCCACCAATTTCTTCCAGGTCTCTAATGTAACCCCAGCTAGAAGAAAGTCTCTCCATGCCTGGTCACAGGTACGACACACATACCTTGACGTGTATCAGCCTCCTCAATTTCTCCTGGATAAATAAGAATACTCTTCTGATATTTCTACCCCTTCAGAAACACGGGATCATTCAGGGGGTAAAGCACAAAGAACCACCAGATCATCCCCTTCAGACCCAGATTCCTGGTGAATCCAGGGCCGCTCCTGACCTAGATTAAAACAACACTCCTTGTTTGGTATTGAATCATCCACTCTGTCTTCTAAATATTTCTTTTCACATTTCTCCATCTCCATTTGTTACTGAAGTTGACAGTTTCTGCTGATGATTTTTGTAAGAACAGCTATAAAATAATTTATTTCACAGAGACCACTGAATATCTGACAAATGTTAGATCTAGGTGCTCATTTCTAGCATGGGGTGATTGGAAACATCAAACCAGTGCGCTCTGAATTTTGCCAATGTAAGAATTGCATCATTTTTCAGACAATATATTTAACTTTGATTTTAAAAATCCCCTAAATTCTACAGGATAGATCCTCTAGGCAAGAAAACAACCATGCAGAAATTTAAGCAATGTCTTTTTCTTACATCAAGTTAAGCAAAAAGACTAAAATTTTCACTTTGCTCATGGCAGATATACTTAATAAAAAGAATCAGACTGAGAGCACTTTACTACGTTCAGACTAGCCTTTTATTGATTTGGATGTGCTATGAACCACATTATCTAATCTACAATAAGCCATTTACCAAGTGCAATGATCTATGGGCTAAAAGGCTTAGATTTTTAGTTCCATTGTAGACTTTTTGATGAAATGGTAGATCAGCAGAGAATAATACTATAATAAGATTGTGAGGGACAGAAGTGCCAATATTAGGAAATTAGAAAGTTTGGCTTACTGTTTTAAATCCTCTTGCTGTTCATTTAAAAGCCCAATATCTCTTTTTCTAGACTAATTGTGTCTGTATATTTAACAGGGGCCCCAGATGACATCCCACAGGATATCAAGTTCACAGGGGTTCAAGGGCTCATGCAACTGAAAGCATTTTTATTTTTCAAAACTAAAATCATCCATCTGAGCACATGACAACTACTTGGCGGTGCATGTGCTACAACTATATAAGGAGACAAGATATCATGGTACTGTCTCCTTGCTGTTGCTGTTTGCCCAGGTCCACGTTTCACCCGCTGCACAGGAGATTTTTGCAGTTTCCCTTAAAAAACAGATTTGATTTTGGGCCAGTTTCCCTTAAAAAACAGATTTGATTTTGGGCCAGAAGCTTTTCTTTACCTATATGCACAGAGCCTGGAACACAAGGCTGAGACCCCAGTTAGGCTACACGAAGTGGACTAACGCTCCCACAATCTCATCATTGCCTGCCCTCTAATTCTCAGCTTTGACCACTTTTCTACATGAGAATTCTCCAACTGCCACCAGGAAATGCCACAGAAATCTCAAAACCATTCAGTTATCTACTGTTCTGTGTCCACCTAGGACAGCACCACACATATGAGAACTGCTTCATTATTTTGCACTAATACTTTTGGATTGAAATATTTGACTGATCTCCCTGACAATGTATAAAGCCATACCATGATTTCCTTCTCAAATTACCAAGCAATTAATGCAAACAGAAGTTCTTTCTGAAAATGGTTGCCTTTGGCTAACTTGGACTCAGAGGTTTGTGAAAAACAATGTTGCAAAAAAAGATATGCACAGGCATCATCAGAATTGCCTCTTAGGTTAGCAAAGAAAAACAAAACAAAAATTCAGTGGCCTTCAGTTGACAGAAATAAAATGCATTATTTAGTGCTAATTAAGTGAGAGCCAAAGCATTTTTATGGTATTATTTTATCTATAGCTCCGTGGCAAATTTTAGTGCATCGTTCCTGAGTAAGACTGACAGGTTACATGCCGAAGTAAATGTACTGAAGACATTAATGTCACTTTAAAGCAACTCAAGTTTTGATGTTCTTATATTTGTGTTGTACTGCAGCGATTAGGACGCGCTGCCTCATTTTTTTGAGAATGAAAAAAGGGGAGCATTACCAGATCAGGCTACCAGAGAACTTCACAGCGACTGGCACCGACTCTAGCGCCAGCCAGTTTGTATTAAGACATTATTGCACCTTTCCAGTTCTAATCGCCAATTATGGCTCTATTAGTCCTACTTGGCACTTCTATCTGCTCCTGCACCAGCGGAGGGGGGCTTACAGACGGACCTCTGATCCTCTGGTTTCCGCTCCAGCGAGTGCTCGGCGCAGCTGCTGTCATCTCCAGACAGTGAGGGCTGAGGCATTGCCTTTCCCAGATAACTACACCTGACCTTACAACAATTTACTAAGGAAATACCTGCCTAATGGCACTGTGAGTGCAGTTTCTTCTACGCTCACAACGGCGCTGCAAATTAGAGACAACAGGATAAATCTATGACCAGCTCACCAGACACTTCATTAAATCACTGTTGCCTTGCCTTGTAGAGCACTAATAGAATCACAGCCCTCGTTAGCTACTGAATAAAAGATCAATCACATTCTTTGAGAGCTCTTGCTACCAGCTTCCAGAGGAAACAAGGAAAAAAAAAAAAGACATATTTAGGATCATCAGTACGATTCTGAATGGCCTCACTGCAAGTTGGTTAAATTACCTTTTCCACAACTGACTCTGGCTGTAATACTCTGAGGAACTTGTTAAGTCTGCTTTCAAAAGCTGCTATCTAATATATGACTACCAGGCCCTGGTCAAAAGTTCATAATGTGCATATGTAAAAAGGTACTAAATTGCCTGAGGGCTAAAACCAGAGGAGTTTAATTGCAGCAAAATGCTGAAAATGGTCTGTTGAGGGTCTTTCTGTTGGGATACTGCTGGCACTAGCTGATTGAAGTACAGCACATAAAAGCCTTACAACAATATTTCCTTAAATGCAGCTGAAACTGCGAGCACTTGCTAGTGCATAGATGGTGTGCCAGGAGGAAAGAAAAAAAAGAGAGAACCCACTCTAAAACAAACAAAGATTTAAGGATTGATATAATTCATAATTCAAAAGTGTGTGGATAAAAGGAAGAATTAAAAATCAATCAGTATCTGTCAGTATAAATCATGTTATAGGCTCCCCATGTTATGGTGGGAAATGTAAGTACCTATGTAAATGTATTTTAATTGGCATCCATTAAGATTCACTGCAATGAAAACTGGAAAACAGCTTCCATCAATCTATTCATGATCACACTTGGAAATTTTAGAAACAGTCACCTATGAGACTGAAGATTCCCCCTGAAATTCCCCCTGAAATCCAATGACTTGTTTGTAGTATTGAGAATTATTTCTCTAGTTATTGACATGAAAAGGGGTGG
>VZTI01004617.1:3565421-3625964 GCA_013397865.1 Struthidea cinerea
AAGGAAAAAATAAAACATTTTATCTGAATCCATTCAAAACATACTTTTTCTATTGAAAAAGAAAAGCACAATATAAATGTTTAGGAAAAGTGGTCATCATCTGAAAACTCAGAAGAAACAGCAAATTCTTCACTTAATTCTATTACATTTGATTCCCTCAAAATTATTTTTCTATCAGCAGTATTTCATCTGTTTGCTCAGTGAACACAAGCAGAATATTTTTCCTTCTGTGTGGGCATTTATGCACATGTTTCATGAGAATCTGGAGTTTAGCCATTAAGTGCCATCAGAAAAAGAATAACAAGCGACCATCTTAAAATTATTCTTTTTTTGTAGAAAACTGCATGATTTACTTCTCAATATTTTTGTTACTATCTCAGGCAAAACTGACAGTTACAAACATTAAAATGGTCATTGTGAAACTTTTCTCTTAACTCTTTATAAATTTTATTTTTACCTTTTAAAAACCACATTTACATGAGGCTAAGGCAGTACTGTGCAGGAAATGACATCAGGTCAGTGTAACAGTCCCTTCACAGAGATTTCAGTAGGAGCGCTCTCTACAGCTCATACGTTTTTTCATCTACAGCACACGTTGTCTTTGGGCATGTCATGGCCAAGAAAATTAATCCACAGCTACTCATAGATGTTTTAGTTTAAATGCCTATAAAACATTTTAAAATAGATCACCTAATATTCTTAAAGACAACATAAAATGGTCCACGCAATTTTTTTTATTTGTAGTTGAATGAATATCATGTGGTAGACAAAATAGCCTTTGGCCAGGCATTACTGGTAGAGTGGGAAGTGATAACCCTGACTTCACCATTTTCAGCTGGCATCAGTTAAAAAATACAAAGTCACAGTCCTGGACAGAAACCAGAGATAAGGTAACAACAACATGGGCAAAAACATGAGAATCAGCAGAGACTTCAAATGAGTTCAAGAGACCTCCACTTTCAGTCCTGGAAAACGCACATACCAATATTTTGTAGTACCTTTACAGACTGTCTCCGTGGGAAGACAAAATCACATCTGTTTTCTGATACAAGAGTTATCAGCCAAGTCTCATTTGACAACACAAAGCGCCCAGGTCACCAGAAAGTCTAAAAAATAAATCATGCCAAAGAAAATTGGTAATTAATTCACCTCACCTATGCAGAGGAAGTTGGAGAAATCTGAAAAACCATGGTTGTAAAACAACAGCATTTATTCTAACAAAACCACTTAGTGGAAATGACAAACCAAACTAATGAAGAGGATGGAACAAGCTTTCCTTTGTTTACTGTTGACATTCAGTGCCGACACACAGTAAGGAAGTCATTCAAATCAGTTTGGAATAGATGCTTGAGGAAGGATTCACAAAAATCTCCCAAAGCAGAAAGGCACAAAAGACTACAAATATTCCAGTAGAGAGCATGTTTGAAGCAAATAGAGTGACTTCATTCCAGATCTAAGTCACCATTTCAGGTCTGGACAGCCCTTTCTTTCCAGCTTCTGAGCGCTACATTATCATTCATTAATGGAAGTCTCAGCCAGCATAAGGGAACAGCGAATGGAAGAGGGAGAGCAAAGTTTTTTTCTTATGATGCTAGTGAACAGGAATGACCATGTAATTTGGCCCAGTCTCATTTCACTACCAAACTATAAACATTATTTTAAGGGAATATATTAGGAGTTAGATTGCATTTACAGGAATCTTTGCCATGGACAGCAACAAAGTTTTCAGATGAGTGTTCTGTCCCTTCCTAACAGCAGAAAAAGCATTTGAGCTGTGCTCAGATTTAGCTGGCCTTGGGTAGACATGCAGATTTGCTTGATTTTCCAAGACAAGCATTGGTCTGGATTGTGTTCTGAAGAGCCTAATTGCCTTTAGCAGAAGACCATTTAAAATGCCATGTTACTGTCTATTGAATAAGCACACGTGTAATGCAATAATGATAAATTTCACCTCATCACCAAAAGTAAGCTCAGCTGTTGTTTTGATAAAAAGACATTCTATATGAAAACATTTCCTTTAGAAACATAAAGCCAAAAAGGAGACAACAAATATATATCACAAATGGAACTGACAGCTTTGTTGATACTTTCTGCCATAATTCCTTTAAGAGCTGGAAATTCACATACATTTCTCATCAAGGGAATGGAAGAAGTCAACTGTTGTAAATGCTAGGTTTAGTTCAGCACACTGCAGCCTTCCCTGGGAGCGCAGCGGGGCTTCTTAGGGCAGGACAGCCATTCTGTCCTCCAGTACGGCCCCGCACTCTTGCTCTGTTAGCTGTCAGCCTCACAACACCGTGATGGTGAAGGAGGCGAGAAGGATCTCTCCATGAGGGTTTCAGAGGATCTTCAATGGTCACATACTGACCTGGCAAGCCCCAGAGGCAGAGAGACCCTGCGGCCAGGGAGCAGGGAGGTTTTGTCAGATCACAGGGGCGGTACATGGGCAGGGTTGGGGTACAGGAACCAATAGGGAGAGCCTGAGGCAAGGGAAAGGTGGGGGAACAACATAAACCGAACCCCACATCTCCCCATTTTTAAATTACATTGAAAAAGGAAGGGCATGATTTCTATACAACAGAAAAAATGGTAAAACAATGCAAAATATTTAAATTTAAAATGTTGAGGCTGCTGGTTGTTGCTGACTTTGGAGATCAGTGCTGGTTGAGTTCTCATACAGCAGCTGCTTTTGTAGCTTCTGCAGGGATGGCATCTTGTCGGTTGCTGCTTGTTTTACTCCTGCTCCATGCAGGTGCCCAAAGGGGAAGGGGTGGGGTGCAGCTCTGTGTTGATCCTCCGGCACAGCCCTGCGGCCGCTGCTGCTCCCCACACGCCCGCGGACCCTCGACCCGGCTGCGCCCCGCGCCCATCGCGCTCCCTCCGCTNCCCCCCCCCCCTTTCTTTTCTACAGTCAACACATTTTTTTTCTCACAAAGTTGCCACTTTTGGTGCAAAAGCTAAAAGAGAGGCTCACTTTGTACATAAAATGTAACCAATGTAGTTCAAAGCTCAGGTAACACCTTGTTCCTTGGCAGAACTAGCTAAATCACTTCTGGTTACTCATGACATCGTGACAAACAAAAATAAATTTATTTCCCAGAAACCCTTATTTTAGTGTCATTACATATGAAGAAAATTATGTGAAGTTTTTATATTTATGCCATGAGAGTACAAGCAGAATGGTCACCACAAGAGGAAACAAGGAAGGACTCTTCAGATGCCCAACTCTTGCTGATATTTGGGGCCTTTGCCCTGGAAAGCTGCAATGGGGAAATTCCTTTCCTGCAGAGGCAGGACACTGCTCTGCCATGGGAAGCCTGACTGTCAACAGTATCATTTTGCAGATCCTGCCACTGCTCCATAATTAACACAGTTAGATAAACATACTACTTGGGATGGGATGACCTACTCGATGTGAGTAGACAATCAGATTCCAAATGACACTGTTACAAAGTCATTATCATAAAAAATTGCCAAGACAGTTGTTTTACTTGAAGTGCTAAATTAGTTTTCTTGTACTAGTAGTATTCATCATAATGCAAGTTTGACAATTCAGGACAACAATTTAATTGTAATTCTGTTCAGTGGAAAGAAATTGTGCTTCCAATTTTCTCACAAAATGAAAAAACCCTAATTGTATTCATTAATAGGTTACAGTGAGAGACAAGGTAAACCTAAGAAAAATACCTACATTCAGGAGTGTTGAATTTAAGTGAAAAATTTAATCCTAGTATATCCAAGTATTCTTATGCTCTAGCTTGTTATTCTTCAATGTTGTTTGCATAATAGCAGGTACAGCATTCAAACAAATATCAGCGCTAATGTGCCAGGTCAGGATTTTCAAACCTATTCCTTTCACATAAAGTCTGGTGCTCAACACTTGAGCAAATGCTTCCATAAACAGTTAGGAGTTCCACCAGTTATTTGTACGTGCCCACCCATCTGTGAGGAAGTAAAGAAATGAGCAATGGTGTGACCAATAATTTAAAATAAGCTCACAGTAAGTTTCAACTCTTACATCTGCTCAACTACATTTTTGGAAATATCAGCCCATAAAACAGTACTGCTGCAAGAGATTGAAATCTACAGCACTGGCAAATCAATCTTGCATGTTTGGGACAAGTAGATCTTGTTTTTCAAGACAAAAAATTCTCTCTATATATCAAAAAATATTTTTATTTAAGATGCATCATCCAACATTGCTATCTCTATCTTATTTCAAGGTGATGCTTTTTCAATTAATAAAATTCCTCAACTACCTTCTATAGATTTTCTTGGCATACACTGAAGACTGTGCTCTATCCATAGTGATACTTAATAACTGCAAAACCATGTTGTCACTAAAATAATGGATGGAATTTGACTACGTTGTTTATATTTACTGACATCCTCCTTGCTCAAATAGGATTGATGCTACTACTCTAGCAACTTCCTAGAGGCAGCAGAACAAAGAGGATGGAAAACCCAAATGACTCAAATATTGTAAGTCTCAAAAAAAACTTTAAAAGCCAAGTAAATTCAGAAATTCTGATTACAAATCCTCATACAAATTATTGCAAAACTACTAAGTCTTGTATCATTTGTGGTGCATTTTTACACTGAATTAAGAACAGTGGATTGATTCATTATTATGTCTACCTTGCCCCTGAAGAGAATAAGTGCAAATGTACTTTATCACAAAGAAATCATACAAACTCAAGTCATCTAACACATATCAGAACACGGAAACCTTTCAATATTTCAACTGCCAAATGGATTCAAGTCCTTTTTTTGTCAAATCCTTGTTTTCTATTCTTAAATTTGACTCTTGAATCATTTATATGTTTAAACAACTCTTAAAATCATACATCCTGCTTTCTTCCTCTTTTGATAGAACTGTAGTGAGAAACTACAGACTTAAGGTCTAAGAAAGTAGGTTAAGAAGAGGAAGAGGAGAGGCAGAAGGGCACATCATCTCCTGCTGGTATTGGCAATAAAACCAACATAAAATTAAGGAAAACATTTTGGTTTCATTAGTTTTTCTGGAACATATATTCCCTTTCTTCTCTTTCTTTAGAAACACATGTGCCCTTTCCTAAAAAGGGGGCACAGGGACAGTAAAAACTTAGGACTACAGTAGAAAGAAGTTCAGGACTTGACCAGCATCTAACTCAATCCTTTTAATAACTCCTAGAAAGGGATATACAAAGGAAGCTACTGAACTACAAAATGACAGTGAATATCCAGTGGAAAAATTGAACACACTCCTTAGGACAGTGTCATCAAACCACAGACCTATTTCCCTCCACATGGGAATCTCACCAATGCTCCAAGTTGGGCAAGGAACATCCTGCAAATTTGAGTCTTGCCTTTAGGGAAAAAAAGGAAATTACCATGCTCATATCTATAACACACCAAAAAAAAAAAAAAAAAAAAAAAAAAACAAACACCCAAACACCAAAACCAACCCAGCAGGTTCCCCCACATTTTCCTCACGAGGGAAAAAAAATACCTATACATACAACAAACTCTAGAATAGAGAACTGACAGGAACTAGAAACACTATGAGCATCACAGTGGGACACCTCCCAAAAGCTTAGAAATATTAATATTAATTAATATACATACACGTATATTTTCAACAGCTTTCCAGGAAGGAAGTTTTTAGGAATGTTATTTCAGTTATGTCCAGGGAATGCCAACATGATGATAAATGGCATGTCACACAGTAAAAAACAAACAGACGAATTTTTTTTTTACGAAAACAGACTCTTATTGTGTTCATCTATCCAGGAATATGAACTATATTAAAAACGCAAGTATATTTTTCATCTCTATAGATGGATAGAAACGTAGGTACATACATACATATGTAAAAATAGTAAGAATATTGAAAAAACATTATGTAGTACTCTGCATTTGATATACTTTATTATTTTTGGACCTTGCAAATATACTTTTTTTAATGAATTTTCTCTAAAAGAAGGGACCTTCTAGCTCATATTACTTGGACACTGTACTGTTTACTCTTCCATCTTTTTTGTAAAGTCAGAAGAGATTTCCCTGAGAACTTCAAATAAATAAGATATCCAGCTGCACAAACACTATACATTCTGTTAGAATACTTTGGCTTCCTAAGGAATATTTGACTTTCTCTGGATGTAAATGATTAAAGAGAATCCATCATCTGAAACTGATTGGTGAACTGTTTAAAGTGGTATGGCACCTCTTCAAAGATGATAGAGTGAGAAATGAAAAGACCATGGCACAATAAAGCATCTCAGATATCCAAGGGGTTCTAGGGAAATAATGTAACTAAGCACTGCATCCCCCAATTAAGAAATAGTATTTAAATGATAGTTCCATAACATAAGATCTACACTGCATTCTTTAAAAAAAAAAAAAAATCCTATTTCATCTATTCTACACAGGGCCAACAAAAGCTTGGGGTTTCCTGAACATCTGTCCATTCATAAATAGAAACTTGAAAAAAAAACAACATGAAGAAAGATAAACTATGTTCTAGAATCCACAAAATTTATATTGCTCTGTGAGTTAGGATCACAAAATGACACGGACTAACAACATTCAATTATGTAATTTCATTATTTTTACCATTTACCATTTTAATTTTGGGCTTGGGATTTTAACTTCTAAGGGTCAAAGAAACAAAAACTAACCTTCGTCCAGAAATATTGCTTTTTCTGAACTTCAGATATTTGGATTATCAGCTTTATTTCATCAAGAGCTAACTAGAAGGCTTAGTATCAGCAGGTATGGGTGCACACGTAACAGACAAGGAAGTACCTCACGTAATTTGTGTACCAGAGGAGAGTTTTGGTTGGAAAGGACTTTAAAGATCATCTCATTCCAACCCCCTGCCATGGGCAGGGACACCTTCCACTATCCCAGGTTGCTCCAAGCCCTGTCCAACCTGACCTTGGACACTTCCAGGGATGGGGCAGCCACAGCTTCTCTGAGCAGTCTGTGCCAGGGCCTCCCCAGCCTCACAGGGAAACAAACATGCCCTTTTTCAGTTTGAAGCCATTCCCCCTGTCCTGTCACTCCATGCCCTTGTGAAAAAGTCCTTCTCCAGCTCTCTTGGAGCTCCTTTGGGTACTGCAAGTACTAAGGCCTCTCTGGAGCCTCCTCTTCTCTCAGCCTGTCTGAAAAAGAAGCTCCAGCCCTTTGTTGTACAGCAGAGTAGCTATGTCTGTCCAAAAATTTAGAAATCATTAATCAAAAATACTTTTTAAGGACTATTTTCTCAATAAAAAGTGATCAAAAACTCATTGCTAGTTAAAAACTCAAACTTTATCACTGAATATTGGCAACTTTCTTTCTAGAATGCAACAGTTCATTGGGTCTTTATACAAGAACCACAGCACACTGACTTTGCTTTGATTACCATTATCTCATTCATAAAAATTTTATCTCTATTACTCCCTAGTTACTAAATAAAATAATCTGGTGATTTATGTGTTAGCTGGTAACTAAGAAGGTCCAGATCGTACTTTTATTTACAACAGAATCTGTAAGTGACCTTGCTCACAAATGAGGAGCTCTGAGGTCACAGGGAGGGTTGAGTCACCTCATCTGCAGCAACTGGAGGGATCTGGGGTGGCAAGAGGCACCCCCTGGGCTCTGGAGGGGCACATGGAGGGCTCCAGAGCTCAGCAAAGCAAAAAATCAGTGGAGGATTTTGGGCACACTCACATTTGGCCTTCAGCAATGCACAGTGATATCAAGCACCAATTTTCATTGCTCACCAGGTCACAAAGATCAGGCAGAAAGTACAGGATTATTCTATGGAAGTCCTTTTCTTTACCAGATCTTCTTAAATTCATTCATATAACAATATCTAGCATAACCTGAAGGCAGATTAAGAGTGGACAAAGGAAGACCAGCAGCAAAGGTAGAATTACTACTTCAGTTCATAGATACGTTAAGATCTAGGCCAGCAAATATCAAAAAAGTGGTTCAGACTATTGCTGCCACTTCCCCAAGCTAAAAGACATATGCTTGCATTAGCACAAAATAAATGCATGAAATAGAAGCAATCTGTTTCAGCTTTAAAAAAAAAAAAAACATCATCAAGACTTAATTTCAAACTAGATTATTCCAGCAAAAGTTACTGTTGATAGCTAAAGCCTGAAAAAGTGTAGGAACATGCATGTTTATACATTTTGGTTTCTACAACTCAAGTATGTAATACACCCAGAAAAGTTCCTCACAGCGTATTTTCCCTTACATTCCTCTTTCCCAATCTATTTTTGACAAAGCTCAATGATAAATTCTTTTGCTGTTTTCTTAGCAACGCTTGTCAAAAAATATTAGATTTATGTGAATTATGCAAGAAAAATTTTTATGTGTGGCCACAGAACCAGAACTGTCACAAACCTGTACAGAAGCAGAGTTTGAACACCATATCTATGCAGCAAAGTAGCACACACCCACTTTTGAGACAGAAGACCTTATTTCTAATCAGTCAGAAGGAAGGGAGGCCAAGAAGTTGTACATATAAATCCAGAATATTTTCTAGTGCTGTTATTAGCTATTTTCTTCCCTGACAGAAGAGAATAAAACCATGCACTGTGAAAACACAGACTCCCACAAGGAGAACCCTTGTTTTCCACACACTTCCACATCTTTTTGGAATATCTGACATCAACAAAGAGTATCTGTACAGCAATACGTAAAATAAATGCAAAAATCAAAAAATACCCAGAACCACAGAATTTCACTGCCTAAATACTTTAAAAATTGTCTCTTCAAACTCACAGTTCTAAATTTTAGTCATCTTTACCCATGGAGAATAAAAGCCTTCATTATTGTCAGTTATTGCAGCAGTTGAATGATTTTTGAGCAAAGAACAACTCACAACGTTTCAGTATGAAAAAGGTCTCCAGAGCACTACCATAAGGATGAGGCAAATTCCTAATACTAAGTACAGTGATGACATAAAAAAAACCAAGGTAAAGGGACTAAAAAAAAAAAAAAAAACAAAAAACCCACCACCATCCCATTCAGCTGTTTCTGTAAGAGTGCAACATCATTCCTTTCACCCAAGCACCTCAACACTCCTAACACAACAGAAATTTCCTTCCTTATGGTTTCTCAAATACATTCTGAGCAGATCAATTCTGCACAGCACCTCAGAGACTCCACAGCACTCCGGGTGCACTTTAGCTCCGTAAGTGATGGTGAGCAAAAGAGAGGAAATAACAATAAGAAAGGGGTTTTTCAGTCTGAAAATGTAGGGAAATGTTCTTTTTTAATTTAAAATTTTAATTTCATTACATGCAATATAAAACATTATGGACCAAATATTTCCCTGCCTTGCAGCCCACATACTTGACAAAACATTCTGAAATTCTGCACGGATCTGGCAGGGAGAGGAAGAAATTCCTTACTTCCTCCAGAAAAGTACAGGTCAATAAGGGAGCTGCTCCACAAACAGCTATGGGGGGGTGTTGGACACAAAAAACTCCATGGCCACCACTCCCCTTGAGCACCATTCTGCATACTGACCTGTTCACTTTGGCACAGGGATATGTTTCCATAGAGACTTTCCATTCCTGTGGTGTAGGTTACAGGGGACAAATTTAATTTGCCCTTATATTTCATGCTACATTTATTTTAGCAGCAAGTTAAAATATGTATCAGTTAAATCTAAGTTTGATAATAAACTAGCTTATATTACATTTTATTGCTAGATAGGACACATAAAATGATCAACAACTACTTTGGAGGCATCTCTTCACAATCCTATTGCAACAAATCAAAATGTTCTTCCACATAAGTCTTCTTTCCTTTTACCCAAATCAGTCAATTTTAAATTCGAGTTTTATGCAAGGAAGCACATGCTATCAAGGTTCAATAAAATATTTGTCCCTTCATGGTACTAGAAGTACAGTCCACAAACTGTTCAGAAGGAGAGCTGTGGCTTAGCATCACTTTAACATTTACACTTCAGGCATGAATCCATAAACCAGGAGAACTGCCCATGGGATTTATTCACTCTCTACAGCTGCTGATATCCAGTAGGTGGCTATTTCCCCTTTGCTGTCCCATCCTCTTTCACTCTCTGCCCAGAACTCAATTTGAGAAAAGAAACTGTCTTTTTGATCAAACTTAAACTGTGAGGTTGTTTTCAAACAGAGCTGCCTGCTGCTTTTCAAGAAACCCCAGTGCATTTTCAGGAACATCTTAAGGAAGGAAATAGAGGCCAAATTCTGTGCTGGAACATGCTCACACCCACCCTGCCCAGGGCTGCTCTTGGAGCTGAACAGGCACAGCTGAGGGCAGAATTTGGCCTAAATTGTGAATTCAGAACTGGAAGCCAACATCAACTCAACACAGCCCACACAGGTCTTTGAACAGCAAAAAATGTTTGCTTGGAGAGGGAATTCTATCCCCAGCTCTAAGGGTAACTCCAGCTTCTTCAGCAAAGGACAGGGGAGAAAGCAGAGGTGATGAGGCTGCAGGGCCTCCTTTGGGCTTCTACGAAAAGCAAACAGATGTGATCATTAGCTTGAAGTCACTCCTGTAGATGCAGATTGATTTCTTGCCAGAATAACATTTCTGAGTTGATATTAGGTGTGCATGGAAATCATCGCATGAAATTTAAATTTAGACACTTCCAACCTATGGCAAAAGCAAATCCAGTAAAGCCATTGTAGGCACCGAGGTTTCCTCCTGCCTCTGTGAACACTGCAGTACAGGGCTACTGCCTCAAGCACCCCTGGGAAAGCATCACAGTGACAAGAATGCATGGTTTTATACAAAACTTAGACATGAAGAAGACTTTGGGGTCCTTAGAAATACTCCTTATGATTCTCAACAGCAATATTTTAAACACAAAATCCAGTTCTGGAGAGTTACTATCTTAGGGGGAGGAGGGAGAAATCAAAGAGCACTTCAAGCATCAGTTTCTTCCACAGTGAAAAATTAAGGGCAGAATGGTCTTACTACATCTAACTGGCTTTTAAAGGTGACAAGTTGAGCTTGTATAAATGTAATTTATATCTCAGCAACAGAACCAGTGTTTTACTCCCAGCCATTACACATCTGCTAAAACTCCAACACAATGGCTGGCTTTGCACTGCAACAGGAAATGTAACCCAATAGTCTCAGAACTTCCCCAAACCCCAGCCATTTCTTAACGTAAAAGGATTTGAAAATTCAGCTCACCGAAACATCTGTTAAGCTCTTGCTACTCTAACACATGATATTCTTTCTGCTCTCTTACCTGCCAACAAAAATATTTGGGTCTATGTAAGACTATCACGAGTGTGTGATAATGGCACTCTGCTTATAATTTTATATGCCGTTGTACACTCAAAATCACCCGGGGGTGACACTAGATACCACACTCAGTGTAAGCTTGAAACTTTACAATAAATAAATTTAATTTTAATCTTGTGTGTAAATAATGACAAATCAGATAGGTTCTGAATGACTAGGATTAATTTAAAATAAAAACACCAACATAGTCAAACTTTTCTTGAGTCAGTTTTTAAAGAGAGAGGGAAAGAGAAAAAAGAGCAGGAAAAAGAGGTAGAAAGAAAAAAAACCAAAACCCTAGAGCCTTAGATCAAACCAGCTAAATATATGCATGGCCTACACAGTTACTTTCAGAGCTTTTCTTCCAATTTGTTATTTACAGTGGCCACTTTTTTCAAGTGACATTTAATTATAACCTAAGCATCTCCAACTTACTCAGTAACTATTTAGTGGTAAGTACAAAAGAGGCCCTTTGACATTAGTAGAGCTACATTACTTCAATAATAAAATGGTAATTTATTTGCAACTATTTCTTTCTACAATACTTCTTCTCCATTTCTGTGTAGAAATCCTTGTGGATTTTAGATTTTTAAAAGAGGCGGGTGGAAAAGAAAGGAACAGTCTTCAGTTTCCAGTGCTCTATTTCAAACTACTTCCCGGATACACAATAATACAAAAAGGCCTTGGAACCAGGTATGTGCAGCTGCAGTTTTCTCTGTGTGTGCATAAACATATATATATATATATATATATATGCATCTATGCAGACTCCAGGAGCCTGATGGTTCAGCAAACAGCTTCAAACTGGCTCCAGGAAGGATTAGCCTCTCCACATACCAAAATGCTGCAGTAGCTAAAGCTACAGCCTGAGAGATCAGAACAGGTCCAGGCATATCCACGTGGCTCCTTGTCTGGGCTGCCAAACCACCCCTCTCTCCACACAACCTTGTCATCGATCTCTCAGTTCCAGTTATGGGCCCAGCTCAGTTGAAACTACTTTAAATGCTGCTGCATCATGCTGCATTGTGCAATGCAGACATCCTTGGAACACTCAGGAGCGAGCAGCTCACCACCTTGGGACTGCAGCTGTAAAGCTTTGAGATCACTCCCAGCATTCTGACCAAAACACTCATCTAAACTCCAGGATGAGCTGCCACAGAAACACGGAAAGGAAGCCCAGAAGAAGATCCCCAACAAAGTCTATTCCAGGTTGATAACAGCACAATCCCTAAAAAGAATCAGCAGCAGCAAATTTGCTCCCTACAAGCCTTAAAATAGAAACTCTTACACAGATGATGTTGAGAATTTCAGCTCAGCTTGTTTGCATACCCAGAAAGGGGCACTTTTCTAGTTTTACTGGCTATTGAAACATTCATAGAGTTCGGGGAATATAACAATTCATATCAGAATGTGAGTTGTAAAACTGACGCTTAACCTCAGCCCATACCCTCCATCATGACACTCAAATAACCTCAGTGAAATGCAAACATGAAGGACTTAACAGAAGTGACTTGGGTTGGACCAGAGTGCACTGTTATTCAGTGCTGGTATCTTTACTTTGTATTTGTACTGTACTTTGTATTCTCTTGTATGTACGATCCATTAATAGATACTACATAAAAATCTATCAATTCTTTTAAAGAATTCAAAATTAACATCAGTGTTTTATTTTGTTCCTTAGAGGATAAGATTCCCTGAGCAACAAACACAAAAAGTCCCCTTTGCAAAAATGTGTCAGAGTAAATAAAACTAACAATTCATAAACTTCCACAGACTGGATCCTTTTCACAGGATTTTGATAACATTCACTTACACATTCTCAGGAGAACTTCAAGAATTTGTTTTACAAACAATCCCTAACACAGCAGAGGCATGGTTTTATAGGTCCTGGTCAAAAAAACCTGCTGTTGAAAGATATTATTACTTGTCCCAAGGTGCCAGAACACTCACGTATCAATCTTGTGGACATAAATAGGTTTTGCATATGTACAAAATGCAGGCAGAGGTTGGAGGTGTGAGGGCTCTCCTGACTGACACGTGGTCAAACACTGGAGTGTTTACATTTTTGCTCCACAGGTCTTACTGAAGATCCAGTATTTTTCTTTTATGACATATAATCAGAGTTTTAAACACCCTGTGTTTTCCACACACATTATCCCAGTATAAATTAAGATTCTGCAGGGATATGGATCTTTTCATTTCCCTGACTCATAGATGCAAACATTCAAGGCAGAGTCTTTCTCCCTGCTCCTCTTTTTGGGAACACCCTTCTTTGTCAGTGAAAAAGGAATCAAACACTCTATAAGGGTAAAGGAAGCCAGTTCTCAATGAAGTAATTGTCATTCTCTGCCTAAAAAATACTTTCGACTCCTTATAAATAACCTGGCTCACAGGTTCAAAGGATAAGAGTAACCCCTCCAAGTGCTGGAGGTGCTGCAAATTCTTACATAATAAAGACTCACAACGTTGGCTATGGAAGAACTGCATAGCCTTTCATTATGTCATGGTTCCAGTCCAAAATCCAATGGAGAAAAATGGAAAACACCCATTGTCTTCAGCACTTTGTAAGAATCAAGGAAATTGTTGGGTTGTTGCTTTTTTTTAAATATGAATGAAGGTGCTTTTACCACTGAAAGCACTTTCCCTCAGCCATTAATAATGTCTGTAGTATCTTTTCTAACTAGGGCATCTGTTTACATAAAAAAATGCAGTCAACATATTCCACTTAAAAGCCAAAGCAATTTTTTTGATGTTTTGCGTATCCTGAGCACAGAAATAACTCTAAACTATCCCCACACCTAAGACATACAACGTCCTTAATCAAAGTGAAAATCATATATTCAAACAAGGTCATGCACTCCATCTCAGAAGGCTCCTTAACTGAAGATTGACAAAGTAAACCTTAAGTGGTTGAAGAATCCTCTTCTAGAGCACTGTCTTGGCACGATGTTTGCCATTAAAATCAGGGTCATGGTTATAAAAGGCAAGAGGTCAAAGCAGATACATACATCTGGATTTTTACAATTTTCTGCCCTGACTTGAAAAAATGACGACGCGCAAAATACTTTAAAGCATTCACTTACCATGGATTTGGTGAAAGGTCGAGCCAAGGTAAACAGCAGAGTGTACACCCACCAGTTACGATGAATGGAAGAATAAATCATATTTCCAGGATGGACCGAGTTGGATGTCACCCCGTGGGGAGAAAGGCGTCGGTTCAGCTCATTGGAGAAGAGGATATTGCAAAGCTTCGAGCGGTTGTAGGCCAACATTGCCCAATATTCCTTCTTAGATGGAGAAAGCAGGCTGAAATCAAGCTTTCCAGAGGAGTCTTTAATTTCTGTAAATCTGAAAAGCAGTAAATGTGCCTTAGATACCCCAGAGTTAATTTCACTCCCATTAAGTACAATGTAAAATGTAGACAACAGAGTAGATCCTGGCCAGAACGAACATAAAACAACCCCTTATTTAGCAGTTGAAAGCATCAATTGGAAATTGCCTGAGACCCAAGGAACAATCCCATATAATATAGTAGTAAAACTATTGGAAAACTAGAAAAGCAAACAATAAACAAAAACAAGTCAAAAAGCACTTTGATGCTTTAAAGACCTAGTACGTAACTTACAAATTACTTTTTTTTAAATTTTGAATTTAAAAAAAAACAGATTTTGCCACAGATCCATAAAAGCATGATCAATTTGGAGGAAATAATGTAGGATAAAATAACTCTCCATTAGAAGCAGAGAAACCCAGCATCTTTTCATTTCCCCTTCTCCCCATCCCCTGATCATTTCATCCAGTGCTCACACTCAGCACACCTGCATTTAAGTGTTCAAGTAACTATGGATGAGTCTCACTGCCTCTTAAGCTTTTTTTTAGATTAAAAATTGATGAATATAAGGGGGTTATAACCTTGGTAGCTTGCCATCAATAGTCTTACATGTTTAAAAGATAAATGTAAACAAAGCCAAAATGAGTTCTGGCAGAGTATAATGTTTTTAAGTATACCCATGGCATGGCTGAACACAAATCAAAGTAACTAGTTGACGTTTTTTAATTGGGTCTGACAGAGTCATTAAACACCAGCTGTTTGTTATTAAAAAAAAAGGAAAGAAACAAAGTAGTGAATGTTCTAAACACATGTAGATGAAGAAAAGAAAATTTCCATAAAGCATTTCCCCTCCCAGTTCTTACAATTTCATTTATTAATTTACTGGTCTATCTTAATATTAGAAAATAATACTACATTTAGTTACAGATCTATGTTTCATTCAGAGGAGCTACTAAAAATAAAAAGGATTTAGCAAGCTCTTTTTAATATTCGGTTTTCAGAATCAGCTGGGGAGAACAGGGATAAACATAATTATAGTACACACTAGAAAAATGTTTTAAAATATCTTTACTAATTTTGCATCTCATGGCCAGAAATGAAGAGATCAGCTGGAATTTGTACATTCATTCTGTGAGCAGAATTATAATATGCTCAGAGAAAAGCAATACAGTATTTGAACTCAAGAGGAATCCAGGATGTTCTGTGTCTTGCAAAATCAGCCCTTCAATTTCAACAACAAAATTTCTCTTTCATAATTTTCATTTAGATAAAATATATTTCTGAAATTACAGGACTATTCTGGGAGGAATTTCCTATATTCATTCCTCAAGTAATCACTTATGACACCAAAAATGATCTATAAATAAAACTCTTTGTGTGTTACGGTATAAAGGAAACATGGTGGCATATTTTGAGTCCAGCCCTGCAAGTGTGCTTATGTGAGTCAGTCTCATTGAATTCAGGGGAATAAGGGTTGTACGATCAAATTAACAACACAGAAACAAAGACAGAAGGAAAGTGAACCTACTTATTATTCTGATCTTAATATTAGGTGCTTAAAGTACCCAAAAGCTTAATTTAAACAGAATTCATTTGTGCTGAATCCAGAGAAGTAACTAGAAATGAACGAAGAACCAGAGAGGCAAATAAATATTTTGCCTTGGAGCAGTCCAGGATAGCATTTTCTGCAAACATGGGACTTTATTTTTCCCCTAACAGGGGGTCTTGACTTCAGCAAAATGATCCAGTCGAGGTTTATGGAAGTAATTAGATACCAACACTTCTGTTTTACGACATGGTTTAAGGCTCAGAGTTCTCAAGTAGGTCAGAAAGAACGACTACCTAATAATACCTAACTAACTCCTTACATAAACTTCTTGCCATTAAACAGACTAGGGTGTGGGGAATGCACAGTTATTTACAATGATCAGTTTAAGTGATAAGATAAGCCATAAGACATTATTTGGACTCCTTAGAAAAAGGGAAATTTACTAGTTGTGTTAATTATTTTATTCCAACATAGACTATTACTTATTTCCTGATGGGCTTCTCTAAACCTTGGCTGATCTCACTGACTTAGAAATGAGCACTTTCAAAATGTTTCAAAAACACAGATAAAGACGTCCAAAGATGCGAGTTCTGGCTACACACAGCACTTAATGCAGTGAAAAACAAAGATGTCATTTAAAATACCATCAGAGATACAAACTTACAAGGGGGAACAAGCAGCTGACAATTCAACATAATCTCCCATTAAATAACAGCTCATTTATACGTATCCCATTGTGCCCTCCACATCTGGCAAGTGATTGGAGTTGGCAGATTTATTTCTAGAGCTATCTCACCTGCCCTGCAGTAGCTGCCCTCACTCCTAACAGGACTCTGCTACTTGCTTTCACAAACCTGGTGTGATTTGCAAAGATAAGGATGTCCAGATTTTGTTACCACCTAATTACTAGACATTTCATGTCTTTTCACAGTGGGGAGGATTATTACTGGCATTTTCTATTGCTTCCTTTCATTTCAGCCATCATAAATTTAAAATGGTAAAAGTAAATCTATCTGCAGTGTGTCATTTATACCATAAGCCCCTGTGTTTGGAAGTGATAAAGGTTTCAGCCCGACCCTTGGCTGGTCTCTCTCTGCCAGGTCCCTGGGGTTACATTTTATGGAAACATGATTAAAAAAAATAAGCTTCATTCTGGGTCACTAAAACATTTCAGAAATATAAGGACAGAAAAAAAAAAAAAAGGCACTCACACATTTTTTCCTTTTGGTTTGCTAGAGCTGCTACACGAACCAAAAGTGAAATAGAAATCAACAGTAATGTTTAAAGCTGGATGTTGTAGGTTTAATCCTGCAGTCCCTGAACTAAATCAGCAAGGAGTAAGTGGTTTGTGCCCAGTAAAATTCAGAACTGGAGCATTCATTTTGCACAAGGAACTTTGTTTAAATCAAAACCATCTTTTCAATTATTAACACAAAAACCACAAGCACATCTGAAATAAAGCAAACCTCATCAACATCTTTTTTGCCAACTGTACTTTTCCTGGCAGTAGAAAAGATGAGCATCTAACATTTTAATTAAAAAATTCACCAAAAGAGGCATGGCCAGATTTGTAATATGTATTAACTACGCTACTTCCCATTTTACAATTATACAGCTAATGTCTGCATTGAATTCCCTAATTTCTCATTATAAAACAACTGGATTTCATCTAGCAGTTTTTAATTGCATTGTTTCTCCTGCTAAAATAACTGCACATTCTTCTTGCTAAGATGTTGAAGTTGTTGAATGACAAATCAATATAGGTCATGCCATTCAGATTTAATCAATTATTATTCCATCTCCTCACAAAATCAATGAGTGGTCTGAAACATGGCAAAAATCTGCATTCACACAAAGAATGATCAAAAAAATATCTACACACTGTTATAAAACTGGAACATGCTTTATCCAGCAACAGAGCCAAATCCAGAAACATCCACAGGCATTAGTAATGCTTCTATTTTTAAAAAGATTATTCAAAGGCAAATGCTCAAGAGCAAGGACCTTCATTTTCAGAAACTTTTGTGATTCTGCCCGAACTGTTTCATACTCTAAGGATTAAAGATTCCAGTGAAATCAAAGGTAACATTCACCAACCTGTGGGACTCAGAGGACACCACCACAACCCTGGCAGGAGATGACTGGCGTAAAACATCTTCCAGAAGCTGGACAAGATAGAAGTGTCCCAGGTGGTTCACCTGGAAGGTGGACTCCAGGCCATCCTCCGTCAAGGACCAGGGAACACCAAACACGGCAGCATTGCAGACCAGGATGTGGAGGGGCCTAAAAAAATCAAAGCAGGATAAAGAAATCTCAATTAAATACACAATTAGAGTCGGTGTGAATGGGATGCAGGTGTGCCTTGGGTGCAGGTGTGAGGGATTTGGCTGGCTGGTTTCTGCGGGAAGGAGCTGCCCCGTGCTGGGAACAGCTGATTCCAGTTGGTTCCAGCAGCCCCACCCAGGGTCCAGCTGAGCCCCACAGTGACAGACCCTTGGAGAAAGGGTACAGAGTAAAAAGCAACATGCCACACAGCACTATCACTGCTCTCCCAGTTGCTAATTGGGAAACCGTCTCCATCTGGAGCATTTAGAAAAGAAACTTTTCCTGGAGGAGGAGCAACTCCGACCACTTTCTTGTATGGGGTACACATCTATTCCTGATGCCTGCACAATTGGTAGGGGACAAGTGATTAAGAAATAAAGACACAATGCAACAAGGCACATGTACACATTTTATACTTCTGCAGCTGATGAAGTATGCTGTTAAAAAATGCAAGACTGAGTTGGAATATAAAAACATTCTCCAGAAGCTGTAATCTTTGGTGGAAAATCTGCACACAACACATACGAGATCCTTGAGACAGAAATCTTCCTCACTGAACTCAGCTAACCCAGTTTAAACAGAAATGCCATGATAAAGGAACTTGAAATGAAAGGGTAAGATTCTACCAAACTAAGCTAGAAAAGAACCTAGGCTGGCACATACCTCTCTCATTCAAAAAACAGGTCCAGAAAACTTCAAATTCCTTGAGGTCTCCAGTATAATCTCAGGATACTACACCTTGCAGCCTTCCCAACCTCCACAGCAAGATCAAGGACAAACGCCCTTTCTGTTCTTTCTTGTCTTTTTCCAAACCCTTATGAAACACAGCAAAGTCTCTGGTCCTCCAACCTCAGATGGATCTGCATTTGCTAGATTGCATCATCTCTGAGGAAACCTTGGCACCAGCAGCGTGTTCTTGTCCTTGAGCAAGAGCCTGATGCAGCAGACCTCAGCAAGCTCTACCTGAGCTGAGAACCTCAGGTTTGAGAGCCTGCATCTGACATCCCTCGCCCTGGTGTATTTAATTTGGAAAAGTCACACAAAATAATGACAGCCAAAAATTCCTGCCCTAGTACTTGTGATGTCACAACACCAGAATATTAAGATCTGTCACATTTGTTTAGCCCATTCCAGCCGATTGTGTCTTTACTGCAATCCCGTGAGACAAAATCGACACTCAACACAAACTCTAATTCTGAAGGTAATAAACAAAGCACAACTATGAAAAATAACTGCTTGCCCTCTGTTCTTCTCAAGTACTTCCTCACAGCCCTACACACAAAGGATGGCAGGAGACAGAGTCAGAACATTTCCCCACATGATTGAAGGACATACGTACTGCAACTCTGAGCATCTGCAGAAGGAATTCTGGAAAATAATGTGAAACATGGAGCCCCAGGTTGTCAAACAAACCTAAGTAATTATATTCCTTCAGGCATGTTTGAAAGCACCAGATTCTGATAGCTCAGTTTTCAAAAGAACATTTCAGGGGGAATCAAACACACCTTAGCTGAATACTGAAAGAAATGAATAAGAATTGACATAAAGAGTAGGCTGTATTTTCTAATCAAAATAAATTTTGACTTCCGGCCCACCGGGAAGTTACCAATGTAGTGTGCTTTAATAAGAATTGAACAATCTGATATCTAGTCCTTTGCCAGCTTGGAAAATTTTACCAAAAGCTCCAGAAGCAGAGTGAAACATCTGTGCACTTTGAGAGGCTGAGTTTCTGAAGTGCTGGATTTCTGATTTGCCTTTTGGTCAGTGACACCTGTACACAGAATATCTGTGTATATTGCATCCACAAAAGAAACTGAAGATAAACAGGGACTGTCCTTACAGAGGCAAAGTTCTCTCTTTCTGTTCAAATCAAACGGCAAAAAAAAGGCAGTTCATTTTTTGATCTTTGCAGCCTCACTCAACACAGCACAAGCAGGATATTCATTGAGTTGTGCAGGATCATATTCCTTAGAAGGTAACAGATCTTTTGAGCTACTTTTTTATCAAAATGATTTAAACCAGAGTTCATTTTGCCTGTTTTGAGATGCATCTGCCCAGAGGAAAACAAAGCTGCTTGAAGCTTGAGAGGGCATGGAACTTTGGATGATTCATCACCTCTTATGAGACTTTATGAAAAGCTCTAGCAAGAATTAATTTACAGATTTGTACATCTGCTGGGAAAAAAAGGAACAAGTTTCTCCAACATGGATGCAGTTTTTGGTATAAGAGCCTCCTGTATGAGAACTGCAGCACATGAATGCAGCAGCATTACCAAAAATACCGTCACCATTCCCTCCAAAACAAATATGACACTTTTGAAAAGCTCATCACTCTATTTGGTAATTGTAACATGCACTATGAAGCAACAAACAGAAAGGATTCACATAGGAACCAAAACCATATTCCACCTATCCAAACTGTAGTATCCTTCATTATTAGTAATTACACAGTAACTACCAGAGGGGAAATACACACTCTATACCTAAATCTGTCAGCTCAATTAATTAAAAAGAAGATTCTAGAATTATAAAACCATAAAATTTAGTCATTTTTTAATTGTTAGGTCATTTAATTGGATTTTATAAAAGAAATAAAATTATGCTTCAGTCCATTTTATGAGTTTGTATTTTTCAATTTTCATTGAGTTTTCATTTTTCCAATGTAAAAGTAATTAAAATTTAGGAGACTGTAAAATTAATGTTATTTGTAATATTCTATTAGAAAAAAATCTGTGAAGAAATACAAAAATAAATACAGAAACATCTTGAACAGTTATCATACTGAAAAATTAGTATCAGATTCCCTTTTAGAACCCCTTTATTTTTAATTAGCACTACGGGTTTTAAATGCCAAATAAAAAAGGATTTCTTCCTAAATAACTCCACAGAAAAGAAACCTAAAGGGTTTCATGAATAGATACTGATGTTTTGCTTCATTTCAGCTCAGAAAAAAGCCACCTCTCGGATTTGGATCCACGTCCATTAAGCTATCGGTGTCTCTCGTCAGACTGCTAACAAAGGTCCAATTACTGAAAATTGTCATCTAAGTTTTTGTGACCTGGCCATTTGCACACCAGGAAATGAATGAGATTACCTGGGTAACAGCCACCGTGCAGTTATGAATTTCAGCCACAGATGACAGATTCTAATCTCAATGGTGCAGAGCTCTGTGTCACTGAACGTATCATTATGCAGGGACAAAATTTTTAAGATACGTGACAATTCACACCACACATCTGGCACTGCAGCTTTGCTTTATGACAGGAGTATTTTCAAGTGATAGCAGAACTATGACCTTGATTTCACATGTTCATTAAAAACATTGCTGCAATCTGCATGAGGCTTCCTCCTGAGCCCCAGGAAAAAAAATCCCCCCTCGGTTTAAAATAGTTTGTAATTCTACATCAAAGGCACAGCTAAGGCCAACAAAGGATGTCAGCAGCAAAGGAAATTTTCCATAGTGTTTACTCCTGGTATCAACATGACCAAGTGCTCCCTCTAACCATGACACCCATTAGATATTTTTGGAAACACTACAGCAAAGACCCTGCAGAGTGCTATGAAAATTTGCCTCTACGTCTCCTTAAAATGTCTTCAGGCAGTGACTTACACCCCACCAAGGGACCTGACATGGGCTACCAGTACCATTTAGGTGGGCACTGGGACTGAGAGTGATCTGCTCCATTATATCAGGTAGTCACTGCTTGTAATCCTTCACAGCCTGACTGAGACTCAGGAACTCACTGCTCCAACTGCAAGGTACACAGCAACCCCAGAAAACCCTCACCGTGCTGGTAAGTGTAGCTACAATTTAGTGAAAGTTAAAAAGCGCGTAGAATGAGCCAGGACAATCTTAAATGTGAATATCTGAGCTGAAATGCAGCTGATAGCCTGTGCACTTCACAAGCCTGTGATACTTTACTAACCTTGGCACTGGGGAAGTCATTCAGATCTCACATGCTGTGCACAATTCACCATTAGAAAAAACTGAGCAATCCAACTCCTCTGCACTATTTGAAAATACAGTAAGTGAATACATTAGAGAGATACAGAAATTAAATTGTTGCTATAAATCAGTTAGTTATGAAATTTAATAATCAATTTGTTAGCACCTGATGTAAAACTGTGATCTGTCAGCAGCCTCCCAAGCTGGCTGTGTGCAGCAGTAGATATTTCCAAGGGAATTAATTACTGATGATTTGCAAAGGTAAGAATAATATTTTTCAACAAATGTAGCCTGTGCACTAGGAGGTTAAACAAACACCACCAAAATGTCAACAGAGTCCTTGGCTTTGGTGTTCTCCCATTTCAAACGTAATGAAATAGTTAACCAGAGAGTATGCAAAGGGAATACTTTCAAATCTTCCCATGAAGCAGAATGTCACACCATCTGGGGCACTTCTCAAGCGATTTGAAAAGTTCACACTGTTTGGAATTACACAGAAATTCAACAGAAAAGGCCTCACCATATCCCCAAAGTCCCATAAGCAACTGTAGACCTCTGTCACGGCCAGTAAAGAAGGCAGAGCTGTGACTTCTTTTCCACAAAGAAGCAAAGTCACAGCCCACCAAACTTTTCCACCCCATAACTCTGAACACCCATGTTGCTTTCTCTGAAAGTTAGAAAGTTGTACTTCTTTCCGTGAAGGAATGCCTATATACACAAAGGGAATATCCAACAGGCAAGATAAGCTCACGGCTCTCCAGAAAACGGGTGAATTAAACAACCATCTCCAGAAATCCCCCTCAGTTTTACAAGCAGTACTGACAGGAAACCAAGCAACAAGAAAATCACTAAGTCAGGGTTCAGGCAGCAGCAGGAAAACTCAGAACCATGTATAATCTAATACTGACACAAAAATATTTAAATGTTTACTTTTTCAGTGTAAAAGAGAAAAAAAAGCACTGCTTAACTCAACGAATTTTGCAAGCAAATACTTAATGTCTAACTTCCCTTTTTCTAAAAATATTGGCTGAAAGGTCAGCAAAAATATCCTTATTGTCAACTGCCATCTGACAGAAATGTGGATCCTTGTCAGACAGGCTTCATTTAAGGCAAGCCACTAACACAGGACTTAGAGCCCTGATGGATGACCTCCTGCTAGAAGCAAGGAAAATTCTCTGCAATTCATCCTGCTGGATTTCTTTGCAGGATTTGACACTGTTGATCAGCAAATACTTTTGCCCCACTTCTAAGAGATTAATGGGAGTGGACTGAAACTGTTCTGATTCTTCCTTCATAACACATACGTGGAAATTATTATGAGCAGCTGCTCCTATGCCTGCCTAATACATCATCTGCATACTGCCACATAGGTCAACCAACCCTCAATCATTATTCATTACCTCTCTCAAATCTTCAGTGTACAATTTCATAAATGTTCAGAGAAGGAACAGAGGTCTCAACTGATTTAGAACTAAACAGAAAACATCCATTAGTCATGGTTTTCCCTTTATTGTTTTTTCTTACATATACAGAGAGGGAACAACAACTAAAATAACCCCACATCATCCTTGTCTTGGCACAATCCTGCACCTCCAGAAATTAATAAGAGACAGCAGCAACAAAAATATCCAGAATCTGGTAATTTTCATTCAGCAGCCCACTTGCTACCTCAAAGTGGTGCATCTTTTTCAAACTCTGGCAGAAAATCATTATTTACACATATACACACGCAGTTACAAACAAGCATAAGCCAGACCTAAAGAAACATTCATTTTTGAAATAACCATGGAATGATTTGTTGTTTCTGCATGTACTTCTAAATACACAAATTTCATTTGCACACAATAAGGACTTGCTAGAAAAAAGAAAGCTACAACTCAAAAAAAAAAAAAGGTCAATTACTACTTTTATTACATATTTGTGATATTTTCAATTGAAAACGGCTAAATCCTTGGAAAATGTTTTTGGGACCATGTTTGATCATTCAAAGAATAAAACACCTCATGAATTTTGAGCATTTCACTTGCCAATGACTTTTTCCTCTGTTTCGCCCAGAGATTATAGAGCTGTAACAGAATTCAGAAAGCCCCTACAGCAGCTGTGTGCTGCCATTCAGACCTGAAAGATTCCATGTCATGATGGAAATTAATGTACTTTGACATCCTCTAGGATTTTGGGGAACAGCTAATAAAGAAATACAACCTTTTCAGTCTATTACGCAAATTTCTGGATTCTAAGATGAAGACACATGGGCCAGTCTCAGGCCAGCAGCAAGGCTTCCCTACCCAAGTGCCAGAAGACTCTGCCTTCTGCATTTTAATTATCTCCCCCAGAAAGCATTTAACTGAATAGGCTAAATATATTTTAATGTATATGTAATTAAATACTTACTTCTGCCTTATAATTCAGAATTTTTAGAAGGCAACATCAATTAAGCACACAGAGCTTCTCAAAACTCATTAAGCCATAATGCTCAAAAATCCTTGGTATATTTGTGACAGAATATGTTTTAATCAGTCATATTAATCATACATACTTTGCTTATTTAGATGCTCGAAACAGCTTTCACATCTGGCGCATCTTGTGGCAATTTTTTAGGGAGGCAGAGCCCCAAGCCATCTTAAAGTCACCCTAGATTTAGGCACAGACAAGTGGCTGAAAATGGGCAGAACAACCACGGTGCTGAGCAGAAAATCCCTGGAGGTTTATCAAGGTTTCTTCATTAGGGTGGAGTGAAGTGAGTGCAAAGTGTCCAAAGCGTCAGGTTTGTAAATTTTGGACAGCACAGTTATAGTCATAAAGCTACGTAACAAACACCTAACAAAATCTTGCTGTTAGTAATGTGTAAAAACACTTCACATTTTGGTAGATGTAACTGTATGTAAAGTTATGGTGAAGTAATATGGATTTACTTTAAAAAAAACTAAAAATATTCTGAGGCAGGAGATAGTTCCACGATAGAGCAGATGAAAGGAAAGGTGATCCGATGAAAACATCAGGATGTCTGCCTCCAGGCAAAGGGGGAAGGGCTTAAGTTTCTGAGATTTTTAATTTTTAATTTATAAAATACTGGAAATAGTTTTTGGATCCACATGATTTGACACATGCTACCACAAAGGGGTAATTGTGTATAAGAGCTTAAAAACAGAAGAAAGAAGAAAAGGAAAAACTATTTATGCAGAAAACCAATCCCTAGGCTTTAATAAGGCACAGCATCACCACAAAGAGAAAAAAAAAAAGTTTTACCCTAATATTATTATGTACGTTTCAAATGTAGTCAGCCTTTGATCGTATTTAAATTTAAGATATGTGCTGTCTGCAACAGTAACTTCTGAACTATGCATGTTTCAGTACTTAATTCAATGTGGGTATTTTTTGATATCTCAAAATGCACAATGTTGTCCAGAAGTTTGTGCCTCAGTAGCACTGCCAGAATGCCAACTGTACTCTAAGTTGAGAAGACAAATGTAAAATCTCAACTGTCACTAGTTTTAATTCACAAAAAGTAATTCTGTAAATGGCAAAGAGTTAACAGAGTTGTACAGTACTTTAAAATATGTTCAGGTTTGGAAAGACAATAAGCAGTGGCAACAATCATGACAGAGATACATCGACTACAGAACCATTAAACATATTGCCATAATGGCATCACTGATAGTTCATCTGAATCATATATTCATTTTTTCCAGATCCTTTAAGTTATATTTGTAACAACTTGCTAAACAGATACCATTTTTACATATGTATTCTCAGGTATGCATAGAATTTATCACACAGTATCTATGATTTAATTGTTGGTCAATTGGAATTAAAAATAACACACCTGCAATGTGTCAGTTATAATATATGAAAATGCAGAAAAATCATATTCTGGATTGACTTTTCATCAGGCTCCAAAATCTTAATTGCACCTGCAAGGTTTCAGCACACTTCTGCTTGCAGCATGAAAAATGAATGCAGTTACAGAGCTTGGGGCCTCAGCTAAGGAGGCCAGCTGAAAACCTGGTCCACTCCATTTTGGGTCTGGTTAGGAAAATAAGAAGAGACTAAACTTCCAAATGGAGAACCATAATTTATAACTGCTGTCTTTTCCATATTTCTACACACATCATTAGTGAATAAACTGTTAGCATTTGCCAATTCTTACCACCAAAAAAAAATTGCTGTTTTAAAGTACAGAAAAGTAACTGCTGTGAAGATCTACATCTGGAAGTCCTGCATAATTGTGAATTGCTCCTACCAATTCAGAAAATTCTAAGCAGTAGCTATTGGCAAACATTGTTTCGTATCTTTAAAGTAATTCAAGTTTTTTCAGGATGATTTCAGGGTTTTTTCCTCGAACACTGAGAACATTAAATTAAAGTCTTACTGTTTGGCAGAAGATAACTTTAATTCAAACCAAGTGGCACCATGCACCACTGAAAACTAAAAATGCACATAAAATTTCATTTCTAACTTTATTGCTCGCTCCTGCCTGCTGACTGTTTTGATCACGGAAGTGTTCTGATGATGAGGACCAGGCAAATGCCGTGACACCATGGCTGTAAGTATCAACAACAGGTCCTGTATTGGAAGTTTTAGAACTGAAACATCAGTGCTGTCCCCCAGGGAAAGTATGCAGGTTTCAGTCAAGTGTGTGGTGATCAAACTGAGAAATAGATACCAAAGTGCCACATCCACAAGTCTACACTCCTACACAAACACCAATTCTACAGACCCTGAACTATCCAGCACTGACCCTGACTAAATTTCAATGCTATGTTCCATACAATCACAGGAGGGCTGTCATTTTGTCTATAAGGGGGATTAATACCAACCATAATTCCTCACACTGTGCCCACTCACTGAATAGCAGATTCAATTCCATGTTTCTTAGTTCCAAAACACTAATATGAAAGATTGGTTGGTCTGCCTCTGCCAGCTGCACAAAAATCAGCTCATGCCAAATCCATCTTAGCCCAGAACATTATTATAAACAGATCATTTGTTTGACTTTCCATAACAGAGGCATTCAATGAACTGCCTGAGCTGGAAACCAGCAGAGGGGAAAGACTTGATACATATAAAAGAAGCAACTTGAACAAATCCAGCCATTTAGGTGCACTGAGAACTCTTTTCCCATTCTCATCCTAACCCTAGCACTGCCTTCACAAGGAAGGAAGATGGAGCTCATTCACTCCTGGTGGAAATATCCAGTGGGGAATGTATCTGCAGAAAACAAGCCAGAAATACTAAATACCAAAAGACAGCTGGCCTTCTCTGAAAAAATTTGTGCTAGGAATCCTTGAGCCCCATTTTTCATTGGACATCCATTTTATGTGTTAGCCACACTGTGTTCAGGCTGTGCTACAATGGACTAAGAGGTAAATCAAACATTAAACAGCAATGTTGTTTTATTCTGTCTTCTCCCAAAGTTGACTTTGGGAGATCCAACTAAGTTAGTTTTTTAGCTTATTTTGCCCACAGAATCCTTCTAACAAAAAGAGAAAAAAAAAAAAAAAAAAAAAAAAAAAAAAAAAAAAAAAAAAACCTGGAAGGCACTGTCCTGCTCCTAGAGAAAGTTTGAGTGCTGCAATCACAGAACTACAGGATCTAAAATAATCTGCAAAACCCTTCTGCCTAAAGCTTTATTTGAAACTGCATGGATAAAAAAGTCTCAGAAAGAGAAACAGCTGTATCAACTCAAGAGTATAGATAATGCAAACAAAAAAAAATCTTTTTTTTTTCTGTGAGGATGAAGGATTTTCTAGAATATATTTATAGGAATATGGCATCATTTACCAGTGTTTATATATTCAGAGCTGAGATTTTATCTGTGGACAAGTCTGCAACACCTAACAAATCCTAACAGGAATAAAAGATTTCTACCAAATCTCAGAAGTACAATAACGTATAGATGAATCATCTGACTTTTACTTTCAAACAAGGAAGGCTTCTTAGCTTTAAAGTACTATTCCAATTCCTATTAAATATTTCTTTTCAGAATAACTCTTTCCTCCTGTTTATTATTTATGTTTTTCTCAAGGCTCCCTCTGTTGCATCATTTGTTTCCTATATGCAACCAGCCCTGTTAAATTTCTGCTGAGCAGAGGATGACATTTCTTCATTCTTCACATAGGTTCCACAATCTCTCAGATTCCCAAGCACATTCAAGAAGGTTTTTTTTTCTCTACAACTTATTTAATTAAGGCAGGAGATTCACAATTTCAGCAATTTCCCCTCTGCTCTCCGCAATACAAGCACCCCCAGCTTCCCCAGCTGCAAGAGGTTTTAATGAAATTTAGGGATCCTTTTTCTGGAGTTGTTCCATTTTAGTTTTTTCATCCAGGAGGAGATCTGTTTTTCAAGACTATTTTACAATTGCTATCAACCAGGGAAGAACAGGGTCCCAAGTTGTGATGTGACTGTGAGCACACCCTTACATCTGCTGACAAAAAATAGCACCTAGAGCCACAAAGTGTGCCAGAAAAGCAGAATTTCAGAAGGCATGCCTATCTATTATCTATTTTATAAATTTTCAGTTATTAGGTCATGTGTCACCAAGACCAACAGCTTCTGGAAAATACCAGTGTCCTTGAAACCAGTAGTGGACTGGAGAATCTAAACAGAGAGTATCACCACTTGCACAGAGAAGTTTAAGATGTTCACCATTGAATACCAGAGGCCTGTTCACATTAAGTGCCGTGAGAAATAAAATACAGGTCTTTATTAAAATGTGTGTGCTCATACAAAATTTCTCCTTGACATTTTAGAAGTACTGTAGTTTTTCCCAGAAACCAAGGTCTATGCAACTCAGAGCTCAAACTATAGTTTTGTTTGGAGAAAAAACAGAAACAAAAATAAACACCTTAGCTGCTTTTCCTACTACTTTATTGTTGAGAAATTCGTAAGAGAAAGAAAACTCTCTTCTCTTAAGGTATTTCCTATGCTCGTTAACAGGAGTGACAGGTCCCTCATGGGAAAGGGGGGGACTCCATCACAATGTGCTTCTCCTACAGGGATATCGACCCCTTTTCAGAAGGTTTGGCTACCAACTGACAAGACTGGCCCAAGCATAAAGAACAAGGCTCAGTCTCTCACTGGAGCCCATAAGATTCCTTCCAATTGCTCATAAAGCCACTGGTGCAAAGGAATCTCCGACATGACAAAAGCCTCTGGACACTGCAGCAAAACAAACGAACGAGGAGACGAAGGTCGTTAGTGTTCGTTAGAGCTGGAAAACACCTCGGCCCACCACTGGAGCAATAAGATGCCTCTGCCACATAATTGCTTTTCCAGCCTTATCCAGGCATAGTTAAATCACAAAAAAGTCAGAGGCCAGAAAGACCTGGTAGGTCTTCCAGTCCATCCTCCTGCCGGTGCAGATGATTGTAAGGTAACTCTTCTGTATCTGCATCAGATAAAAGATCCACTGCTACAGGCAGTGTGTAGGGTCTGGTTTTCATCCAGCCCCAGACTTTAAACAAAATATAACTGGAAATTCATTTTGGTCACAACCCCACAAGTCTCACAATAGATACAGAACATAGACTTTCACATAATGCTTGGACTACTCCTGCCAGACACAGGCACATCTGAGCACTTATTTAAGACAGAAGGGCCTGAAGGCAAGGCAGAGGCTTTAGATGCTGGCTATTACTAAATGTCTTTTCAAATAAAATGAGGGTGAAACATTAGTAAAACCTGTCCATCACTGACAATGCAGCTTAACAGACCTACACTGGTAAAACAGGGTATGCCAACAAAAACAAAACAGCTTTTACTGATTCTAGATCTTCTCATTTCCTAAGTTCTCTGGCCAAAATTGATTTAAGCACGTTTACTTCCAAGGATCTACAAGCATGCATACCTAATGGACTAGCTAGGACAACCACGGTATGATCTACAACACACAAATCAGGTTAAGAGCTGCATTTGGAAGAAGGGTGGTTTTGACTTTGCACTGCACCATACATTTAAAGAAATGTAGCATATTAAAAGCATGAAGATTCTAAATTAAAACACTTACTGCTCTCACACTACAAAACCAAGTTAGTACTAAAGCAGCAATACTGCAAGGATTTGTCTTTCAAGAAATTTTAATACACGAAGATGACATGATAAGAAAATATTGATACTAAGGATTTTGGCAGTTAAGGAACTTCTGTTAGAAGCCAGTTTTGACAATTCCTTGAATCTAAAAGACCTATAAATACCAAAATGTCATCTGTCTATCCATGTGAGATTTAGCTTTGGCAGTGTTTCAAAAGTGAAAAAAACACTCTTTGTTATGTATTTTCTCTACAACAATGTATTTTCAAAGCTAAGAGGTCATATTCTCTCGAGAAGAACAGTAAGATGCATATCAGTTACAGAAATATTTGCAGAAAAAAAGCTAAGTTTGAATACGCACAACAATCAATGGGTCAAACTGTGAATAAAAGCACAAAGTGTGGAATTTATTGTCAAGAGTTGGAACTTAAAAGCTTTCAAATAATTTCTTCAATTCAGAGATTCATTGCTCTGTTCAAGCTAAATTAAACAAACCACTTGGAATCTAACCTGATTATCTCCATATAAATCTGGCTATTGTTAAGTGATGTCATTATCACAACCTCTCCCCTTTTTTTTTTTTCTTTTTTTTTTTTTTAATGGACTATTCCACATATAGGTCTGGAAAATGCAGCTGTCTGGCTCATAGGGCTGTATGTGTTAAAATGTTTGAAAATGAAAAGGAGAGAGAGAAGGTTAGAAAACAAAGTAAGACAAGCAGTGCACTAATTGTTCATCCCTGACCTCTCCCAAACCACTGCAAAACTGTTAAAAGTTGTCTGAGCTGGTTTTATGCAATTCAGCTTTGGTCTTTTTCAATAGCCACAGGGTAAAAAAGCCCTTTAAAACTGGGGCTACCCATCAAATAATAAGAGACCTGTAATTTTTTTTTTTTTAGTATGAAAACAAATGATCTTTAATTCACGTTGAAAAAAAATCCTGTGAAAAGATTATTCACTAACTGCAGTTGGTGATCCGTCCAACTATGGTGATTCTGCCAACTGTGCTCAGCTGATAAAGACATTAAAATAACAAGAAATTATTACATATAATTCTCTGAGTACTTACAGATTCTTGGATTTGAATGCTTCAGCAAAGTGCTGCACACTCTGAAGAGAAGCAAGGTCTAAGGTCATTGCTTCTACCTTGGCTTTATGCTGGAACGAGAAAATATAAAAGAAGATAAATAACAGCAACTTCAGTTCACAGTATCATGTTACAGTAAATGTGTTGTGAAACTTGTCTGATTCCCTTGTTTAACATTATAACCCCAAAGTGAATACAAATCATCAAAAGGGATGGATGAGCACAACATTTAGTGCCAAAAGTAGCATTTGTGACTTGGTGGTTCTGCTAAAAACAGACACTGGGCAATGCACAGTTTTATATAATGCAATGAATCAACTCAAGGCAGTGTTAAGGTTAATAGGTATCTTTTTGCTTTGATTTTGATGGTGAAACTCATGAAATAAAAGGCAGAGTGAGTGCTATTCTCGATACATGCAATTTTTTACGTACCATACCAATAGGAAAAAAAATCAGTAAATAATCTATAAAAAACAGCTAACTTGATACTAGCACATATTAATCCAAACAAATTTATTTTTCATAGCAGGTGATATAAAAGAGAGTATAAAATTACTACAGAAAATAACAGATCAGTCTACACAGTTTTTTATACAATAAGAGTTTACCAGTGTATAATAGAAATATAAACCTGGCACAGGTTGCCCAGGAAGGTTGTGGACTCCTCATCCCTGGAAGTGTCCAAGGCCAGGCTGGACAAGGCTTGGAGCCACCTGGGATAGTGGAAGGTGTCCCTGCTCATGGCAGGGGGTTGGAATGAGGTGGGCTTTAAAGTCCAACCCAAACCATTCTATATTTCTGTGTCTTCGAAAGAAATTCTGTATATACCTAAAGACAACTTTTCACCTAGAAGAGGACACAATATCCCAAAAAACAACAGGTTAACCTGAAGGTTAAGTTAATCTTAGGCATCACCAAACCAACCCTTCTCAATATTTTCAGCTTTAAGATCCCTGTTTCCAGATATTTTGAAACTCCAAATCTCAGAGCAAAACGAACCAAAAGCCTGTTTTCCTCACAACACTGAAGTCGCCACAGAACCAAGTAGCTGGTGCTTCCAACAGGGACCTTCTGGGATTACAAGGTCATGCCGTGAGCATTGCTGGAGGAATGAAAGGAAGGCAGCACACAGGTCAGCACAGAAGGAAGCCAGGAAGAGTCTCCCATTGTCTCCCAAGCTCAAGTGATCCATCTGATCTCCCTGTCTCATTACATCTGGCACTTTTCTCCCTACATCTGTTTTCTATTTTGCTAGTACCCATTCTGCCTGCTACAACTACCTCACAGGTTTGGTTTAAACATAGTATCACTCAAATTCCTTTTGTCCCATTCCAGACAGACTTATCAGGACAGCAAAATAAACAGAACTGAAATTTCAACAGGTTCAGCCTCCACAGGAAGTATCAATTAATGGAGTCACAAAATGCTAAACCAAACTTTGGTACAAAGAGTTTTTTTACCCTCACAAGATGCACATCATTCTGGAATTCATTTTGCCCCACTGTGTAAATATTTTCTTCTGTTTGATGGTCACAGACTTGAGAAAGATGATGCTGCCTTGCATTATGCAATAGAACTCCAGAACAATTTCTCTTTAGCTGTGCAGTTCAAAGCTGTTTACTTACTACAGAAGTGGTGTGCGTAGTTGGGTTTACTTTGCCTCTGCTTTCCTCAGCTGAAACATTCTCCTGTCTCTCCCAAGGGTAAAAGGACAAGAATGCTACAAATACAGGCACATAAGAGGGTCAAAAAATGTAATAATCAAGTAGTTCAACAGACTAGACCACAAGCTGTCAGCTACTGTCCTCTTGGGGACAAGGAGTCAAGTCCACATGGTATCACTCAGGTAATGCTTTTCCTCCTGGTGTCACACATTAGGCTTCTGCTACTGATTTCAAGAACAGAAAAGAGGCGTCTGTACTTCAAGTCCAAAAGAAAAAAAAAAATTAAGCCTCCAAAATACTTTCTGAAGTGTAAGTTAAGCAGACTAGATTGGCTTGGATTTGGGGATTAATATATTGAAAAAGTAAAAATCAGAAATTTAAAAATCATCGTACTTTTTCAACTTTCTCCCTGCTTTTGCTTTTCAAAACCCTGATGGTTATAGCCTGTATTTCCTTCAAATGCACGGAAGGCACATACTGAGCACAGACACACCCATCTACTCTTTTCCTCACAGGAAAAGCTGGAGCATGTGACATCCAAAGCACTCAGAACCTGCCACCTCAGCTTCTGAAGGCACTCAAGAAGCCAAGTGTGAGGGGTTTTCTCCAAGCACAACTGGGGAAGAAATCAGTTTAATGTACCATGAGCTTAGGCAAGTTCCCCAACTTTTTTGTTTCAGATTCTCCCTTGTCAACTGAGAATCCGGCACCTCTCACCCCACAGAGGTGTTCTGTAGGCCACCAATTCCTACTACAGTTTGAGACTGTGAAATGCTAAACCTTTACTATCAATTCATTTTTATTCCAATCTTTCCCACTGTTACTTCTATATCACAGTATCTTTTTAACAAAACCTATGAATAAGGCAATATATTTGCATGGTATGTTCTTAATAATGTAAGAATATCCGCATTAAATGACAGTAGAAGGTTTTATGCTTGTTTTCTTACAGTAGCTCAGAATTACCTCTGTTATAATGTTTTCCCTCTTTCCCTAGAAGCCTAGGTGTCACATATTGTGATATGTATACAAGAGCATAGGGGGTTTTAATAAAAAATAAAACCAAAAATCATTTTTGCTAAAAGGCATCTTAACTGTAATTGTTCTCTGCAGTCAGAACTGATTGTTAATGGTATGCTGCAAATCCTGATCTAATGTGTCATAATTGTATTATGTTGATGTCTCTCACTATTTCACTTCACATGTGTTCAGTACTGAATTATGCCTCATTTTATGTTGTGAAGTCTTAAATGAGACTTGCCACTTTCCCAAATACAGGAGACAGTCTTTAAACTGCCATTGTCAAATCAATACACAAAGGCAGGAAACCCCAGAATTTTGAAAATTAAATTGACAAAAGATATTAATGTTCCCTCGACAACTTTATTTTCAATTACCTCATTTAAGGAGAAGGTAGATAATAAAATGAGTGTAGAATAATTTAAAGAGCTCCTTTCTAAATCACAGGATCATAACTATGTGGTGCCATTGAAAGCCTGTGCAAAACGAACTGGTGTCCTTGCTGCAGATACCCAGGACAAGTGTCCCACCTGCATCCAAAATCACTTTCAGGACTAGACCCAGACCAGCTCTCAAGTGGCCAAAGGTGAACGGACACAAGAGGTGGACACACTTCTGCTGTCTGCTGAACCCTGTGAAATCAAGGTCAGCCAGAACCAATCAAGATGGTGAGTTTGGGATGGGGATATTTGTATTTCATGAAACCAAACGAGCAGTTCAAGGCTAACAATGCCCAGACATCAGTGTGGTGCCTTTGAAGAAACAGCCAAAGGTAGATCAGTCTCCAGTTCCAAACAAGTCCTCTTCTAAACCCAACACAATAACACTTCGAAAAGTGCAAAGAAAAAAATTTATCTTGTATTTCAACTTTCATGCCCAGTTCTAAAAGCCTTTTATCAATATTTCCAGGTAAGTTGCATTACTCTACATAACCCCAGAAAACAGCTTGTTCAGTTTTGTATGTAAGCTGCTCCCTATTGGAGCAAAAATATTAAAAATGCTTAAGTGCAATTGGCTATACTTTGCACTCATGCTAGAAAAATGCTTATTGAGCCAGAAAGTAACACGAAAGTGAAAACCCCCAGAAAGCCAGCTATTTCACTATATGCAATGCATTCACTTTACAGCTTAAAAATTGTTTAAAAATGAACACTGCATGGTAGAGTAGTTTGGCAGTAAACATCATTGTGCATTTGTGTCTTGGTATTGAAGAAGGAGCCTTTTTTCATGGTGAATTTTTCATTCAAATGTAAGTGATGATTTACGTTAAATATAGGTAAAGCATGGCTACATTTTCCTGAAGGATTGCAAGGAAGTGAAGAGCAGTACAATAAGTTGAAGCATAAAAGCTTTCTCTGTCATAATATTTATTATAATGGCATATAAAATAGCTGAAATAAATAATAGATGACTAAAAGTAAATTCATATGATAAAGAATCTTTCAGCAGACACCATTACTTCTGACTGCTCCAGTTTCATACAGAGTTGAAGAGTCTTAATAAATATGCTGTAGCCCCTGTATCTTATGAAAGTACAAGTCATTTTGTAAGGGCCTACTTAAAATGTACCATAGTGGACACTACATAATTTACTGTATAATTTTACTCTCAGAAAATAGTGTGTGTACATCTTCAATATTTAAAAGTCCTTAACTCAAAACTGAATACTTGGCACAACAACAGGAACATCTGACTTTGAGGAACTGAAAGTACAACCAATTGGTAAAAAGAGGTTTAATTTAATACAGAAAAATCTTCATGATCACATCTTGGAATGTAGATAGTTCTGATACGCTGTCTGAGAAAGAAAATCTTCAGGAAAAAGAAGAATTTTACATCAAAGCTGATGAAAAATCTGTGGAATTATCTGAAAATAGGTAAACAAATAACCAAATCTCAGCATATGACAAGCAATGCCCAAATAAACTCATATTTCCATGTTGAGGATGGAGCAGGGGATGTTTTAGAAGCACATCTGACAATTTGACACATAGCTTATGACAGTCAATAGCCAGTGCCATGCACTATTTATGGGGGCACCTAATGGGGAAAAAGGCTTTCACTCAGGATTAGGACTGCAAGTATTATTGTCCCTAATGTAGTAAACATTTGGTACGTCATGCAAAACTGTATTTATGCAATGGCAGCTTCACCTGGGTGTGTGCTTTGAATGCTCTGCAGCTCCTTGGAGCTGATGGGGATGGATGCATCCCACTGCTCTAAGAGCAATCCAGCACCTGTGGTAGATGCTTTAATCAGGTGTTCTGCTACCTTTGGTATACCTCAATAAAGCTCATTAGAAGACCTTGTGGAGGAACATTTTTACACCCATTTTTCTAGTTCTGTCCCCCTTCCTCCCCCCCATTATCAGTAGCATTTGTGCAGTACTTTCAAATTTCCACTAACTTTATGCAAGACAACACAAACCAATTTCCCAAATATTAACCATTTTACTAACCCATTTATGAGATAGACAAGGAAATAGCTGGGACTAACTTGATTCTGCATGAAAAGCAGAGATGAAAAGGATTTCCTTTCTTTCATTAAAAAGAAAATTTATTTAGTAATACTTGGTTTCACTATTTCCTGATGTGTTTGTTTTACCCATATTTTGGTTGTAATTTAGTAGTGTATATTTTTCCATTATTCTTCTTGCTCAATCCTGTCAAACATAATCTGATGCTGTGTGTGACTGCTCCCAAAACCTTAATTTGTAAAGCCTGGTTCTTCCTGCTTAAGTAACTAGATCTTCCTGATCTTCACAAAAATGGAATTCCTGCAGGGGTTGCCTTCATCCAAGTCAAGAGAACAGCACACAGATCAAGATTAAATGGGTCAGTGTGAGCCTGCAAACTCAGATTACTGATCAGCCTTGGACCAACATCTTATCATGAAGAATAAATTATTAGTACCATTGTTGTCTTTGCCTCTATCCCTTCTCCAGAACAATTCTGGATGTTTGGCAGAGAACAGTGTTTATCTTTCTGGCATCATCTACAACTTAGATGCCTCTTCAGAAAAACCTGAAGCCCTCAAGCTGTTGTAGGATTGTCCTGAAAATTAATGTCTAGAAGTTGCAATTGTCCCCACTCACTATAACCTTGAGTGAACACCTGAACTGAAGATTTAATTTGGGCTCAGCTAAATTGGAAAAGCAACAGAGAAGTCTGGATCCTCCCTTAGATGGACATTAAATGTAAAAGCAACACAGGAGCCTGAAATTCTGAAGGTGAGAGATGTGGAAAAGTGATAAAGATGGAGTTATCCACCTGATAGGAAGGAGTTCAGTTTCTGAGTATGCCATACACCAACCTGGAATTTGGTCCTCACATTTAAACAAATCACTATTCACAGCAGTATTTTTCCTTTGTCCAAATACGTAATTTACCTATAATTTAAAATCCAAATGTGATTCAAGTCTCCAAGTGTAGCTTGTATATTTCACTTATCATGCAATCACCATTTTAAATTTCCCAATAGTTTTAGAACTTTATCTCTTTCTATTAGCACGTCTGCACATAAAAAGAAATGCAAAATACACTCATTCATTTCTTTGTGGTTGCTTCATTTTCAGATTTTAATATCCTTTTTTAATACATCTTCTGTAATAAATACCACTTACCACTACAATAAGCAATAATGTTATTTCATAATCTTTACATTAGTTAACTCTTAGATCAGTATCTCTGTAAATCTGGCCTTTCATATCTTCTGAAGATAATTATAAAGGAAAAAAGGGAAAACATCTGCATTTCTTTATGAAATTAATATCTTCAGTGAAGTAAACTATGACCCAGCAATCCTAAATCATGCTCAGAAAGAGCAAAAGAAGTCATTCTCCTGAAGATATTTTTAAAATTATTTATTCCCTAACCAGAGAGAACAAAAACATACAAAAACTGCTGGACTATAATTTCAGAATACTTCATTTAGTAGGCTCCAAATGCCCTGATTTTTCCTGGATGCACATGGTTCCATTGCACACAGGACACATTTGCTTCAATAACAAGAAATTACATGTATTTAAACAAAAATCTACTGTGGATTTTGGCAATAGGAATTTGTTTAGCTCTTAATGCACATGAACTGTGGGTATTTATTTGGGAGCCTACTTTTAGCTCGGGTTTTTTTTTCTTTCCCTGGATATAGATCACTTCTTTCTGTCTCCAAACGCCCATTCCTGTAAAGCTCATTTGAATTTATCTTGGGGAATCTCAAATAATCTTGGCAATATATTATATCATGTGTATGGTTTACTATTCTAATAAACATATCTCCTTGTTTAGAGAATCATCAAGGGAGCCTGGGAATGTGTAACAGAATCTCAGCTGTGGAGAGCCTCCTATTCAGATGCTTCCAATTCCTTTCATTCTGCAAGATTCGAAGTGATAGCAGAAAGCATTTTCAAAGAGAGCAACAAGGCAAACAGCATCGGGATCATTTAGAAGCTACAGGCTTTTTTCCTTTTAAAAACTCCCTCTATTTGAAGTCTTTAAGATTAAATAAACCCAGTTCATGCGTTGCTGAGAAGAAAGCAATGTAGGAGGCAACAGGGTAATGGATTTGTTGCAAATAGCAGAGACTGGGGGAAAAGAGAGATTTTCTAAATGGACTAAACCAGTAACATCTCTACTGCAATACATTATTACAGTTGTTAATTATCCATAAAATTAAAGAGGTGTTATCTTATATGTACAGCTCCACACACAGCGGTGTACAAAACTTACAGCAGGATTTCACATGCAGCTGTCACAGAGGGAAGGGAAGGCAGCATCCCCACTCCAGATGACAAACAAGACGAGAAAAGCATGATGGTCAAAAGGGCAACAATGTTTAAGTAAATACAAAATGAACCCTTTTTCCCTGTTCTCTCATGATCCATAACCATAAGCTACGTTGTTGCCTGAAAGTGCAGACATGCACTGTGCCGTGCATTAATCCTTCAAACACTAACAGATGCTGGCAGGGATTTAGGCTGGAATGTATTTACAAAGTGACAAATTATGTTCCGTATTATACAGAGAGAGAAAGAGCACCCACAAATAGGCTGATAAATGTCAGCTGCAGTCACGACAAACGGTTTATTTTTATTATACTGTAACCACAAATGTTTTTTGCAGGGAGGCCCAAAGATTTATTTGTTGCAGGAAAAAACAAGATTATATATGACACAAAGTAATAACTGTGAGAACACTGATGTTCTGGGCAGCCTGCCCTCCTGGAAGCTGTGTTCAGATTGAAAAATGTTGCTTAAAAATGGTATGTTATATGACACAAAATAAGTAGTTCATAAATCTGTATTGGAACAACAATAACTAATAATTAGAGACAACTCTTAGGACATGACTCCTACAAGTTAAAAAGGAAAGCATACTCTTTCTTTTAGTGGAACGTTGAAAATGAAGGAACAATATTAAAATAAATCCGATGAAATTGTTTCAGCATGAAAACCAAGTGCTGTAATTTTGAGATGGGAGCAGTGTACATTTTCAACGTGGTCAGAGCGCGCTGGAACGGCTCGTTCAGCACAATTAATTGGCAGAATAGTGACGTCTGCAGGTTTACAAATGCATTGCAGCTATTTGGGAGGATGACAAAGCTTGCCAAGAGATTTAAGGTACAGTTCTTTCCCCCCACTCTTAATATTAGGAAAATAAAAATATCAGTATGGTCAAAAATCATCACTTCTGTACTCATTAATAATTTCAGGATGCTTCAATGTAAGTAAAAATAAATATATGAGACAAAGAAATGAAAGAACTGAATAATTAGCTATTTAAGCCATTTTAACTGGCAGTGCATGGTTACAATCTCCTAGATTTAAACAATATAACATTGATAACTTACAGAACAGTATCCTCGAAAAAATAAACACACACACAAACTCTTGTTTCCCCAGCTGTTCACATTCCCAGGCTAAGAGTTGCATTGAGAATGGTCACTGATATGTACGTAATTTTAGAAAGTGAAATAAAAGGACTGAATCACATTAGTAAAGATTTCTTGTACAAGGGTTGGCAGGATCAGCTTCTTAATATACACTCAATATACACAATACAGACTTGAACAAAATGTGAAGTTTTTCTGCATGCACAGGAAAACATCAGTATCAGAATATGGAAACCTGCCCCTCTGCCACCTGATCTGTGGTTACAAAAGGAGGAAGCTTTTCTCTACTTTCTTTCTAAAGAAATATGGTGTGGCAAAGAAAATATGAACAAAATAAACACAAAGGCTGAAATTAAATTTGTGTGAAAACGTGGCCCATCTCAGGAATCACTGATATAAAAGCAAACACATCATTAAATAGATGACGTAATTCCAAGGTTGTCTGAAAAGCTGAGATCAAAGTCCAGACTGTGAATTTTACAGATGCACAATGGGGCAGCCTCAGACAGGAGGGGTCAGAAGGCCACATCCCATTGTTCTAATAATTAAGAAAGTTTAAAATGGCTTTAGTGTAAACGTGAAAAAAGTTCACAATCAAGTGTCTTATTTTTAAGCACCATCAACATGAAAAGGTTTGAAATTTTCATTTACTAAATATACATTAATTTTCTGATAAAATTTTGATCTCAAGATAACAAAAGTACTCCAAAAAATAACTGTCTCATGCAGCAATATAAAGGGAGAGTGGACAGCCTCTCATCATTAAACATACTAAAACACTTGTTTCCTAAATACGACTTGGGTATGAACAATATGGTGAGAAGGATGAAGAATATGCCTCAAAAATTATATTTGCACAGGTATTTGTACATAAAAAACAAGGAAGTGGTGCCATGACAGCAAAAAAAGCAGCAGGAAAAGCATAACAACCACCTACTTCCAAATTTAAATATTTGCCTGAAGAATAGGTGTGCGAGATTGATACAAATGCTTTACAGACATGAGGAAGAGGGGAAAAGTAATTAAAAAAAAATACTAAAAGAAACAAGTCAAAACCAACCACCACCACTACCTTTCTCCTTTGTAAAGGAAGAGAAAAACCTGAACACAAAGAACTGAACACAAGAGAAGCAGCACACTAAGTTTGTGAGCAATACTCTCTCTACTGGACAGAGAGACTTCTTAGATACCTTCTGCAATCCTGCAACCGTAAGTGTTAATGCCAAGTTTTAATGTAGTCATTCAATTATTAAATTGCTTTTAATTTAACAAGTATTGTTACATAGCTAAACAACCAGCACACCTCCTACCTTAAAAATTTGGGGTTTAAGCAAGTAGTTCAGGCTCTTCCCAAATGTTAAGGTAAATACTGGCTGTACCTACCTGAACACCTGAAAAAATAGCAGGTACTGTATATCCTACCCATATGCCACATGCAAAAATGTAAAACATATTAAAAAAAAAATTCAAAAAGAAAATTTCCAAGCAGATGTTTATAAACAGAAGGTAACGGATAAAAACCCAAACACAATGCTGCATTATGTTACATGATTCACTGATGAACCCATTGGAACTACAGCAAAAAGCCCTTCTGGAAAACTTCCAGAAATTAAAAGGTGCAAACAAGCTGCCTAATACCCTTGCGTAGACTGAATTCTTATGAAGAAAATAAAGTTTATTGTCTGGAAACAGAGAAAGCATGAGGAAAGCACTAAAGCAATGGAGGTGAACAATTAGACAGATGTTCACTTAAGGAAATAAAGAGAACAGAAGAAGCCATCACTGAGGAATTTTACGAGAATACTGACAACTCTGCACCTCATCAAGGGCACTGGTAAAGTTAAAGCCACTGAAGCCATTTCTCCTCAACTCCAGTATAACTGCTGACCTTGCAAAAGTCTGCATTTAGCAAATGTGGCTTAGGAAAATAGCATTAGACTTTTCATTCTACTATTTTTTCCCGAAGTCCATTTATATACCCTACTGCATATTTCAAGAAAATTAACTTCATTTCCTTGTGTAGCATTACATGTACTCTGAATTTTTCCTAACTATGCTCAGGTATCAGGAAAACCTATACTTACAAAGCCTTTGTTACTTTAGTAAAATTAAATCCTGTGAATTACGTCTGAGGTTCATAAAAGCATACACATGAATAGCTGGAATGGCTTTTGCTTAATATGATTATATATACGTTTCTAAAGTAGTCAGGGTTTGCATAAGATACAATCTGGCAATCTGGATATGTTTTAGAACTTAGAACATTTGGCATTTAACTACTGAAAGAAAAATGGAGAAAAGGCATATTTTGTTGATAAACTGTCTCGTAGAGCAAAAAAATATGGGCATACATGCAGACAAAAGGAGAAGGAAATAACAATAATAAGAGGCAAGATTTTTTTGTCAAGGACAAAAATTCTTCTGTGCTCATGCAGGCTGACGTACAAATGCAATTTGTTCCACAAATGCTTAAAATATATTTTAAAAATTCTTGTTTCTGATAATACTTCTCTTGCAGATTTTCAGAAAAAAGTAACCTCCAAATCTCAAGTGCATTACTGATTTCTCCTTTTATCTACTCATGTGTTTTCAGAAATTACTGTCAAAGAAAACAGAAAATGTATCTCAGTATCGCTAACAGAACTTGCATCACTTTCTTGGGTGCACCAGGCTGCTTCCCACAACATTCCCCAATTGTTCCTGAACTGGAACTACAAACACAACACCCATCACCTTCCTCACACAGTACAGGGCACACAAATAGCAGAAGTGGGCTCGGCATTATCCAGCTGCCCAGGAGTTCCCCCCAGCCCTGGAAACTGCACACATCAAGCTTGTTCAGTAACATCATTGGCACAACTTGGGTTGTAGGGATAGGAAGGAAATACAGGTTAAAAGCTATGTCCTTATCTAAATATGACTTGTACACAAAGCAAACAGGAATCCTATGAAGCAGATTTTTATAAAATACTTCTGGTCATTACCAGCCCCAGCTCCACTGACAAAAAGGGACAGCTCATCCACTGCAAATGGTTTTGCAGCGTTTGCAATGCAATCAGGACTTGGCCCAGGTCTGCAGGGGACAGCCTGCACATTTCCCACACACTAACGTTCGAAAGTTCTCGGTAACTTGGGAGAAATACACGGGAAAATTTCATCATTCACATTTTAAATAATATAAAAGATGTGGAATGTGATTGATTTCACACTAGAGAGAATTGAAATTACAGTTATGGGATAGGTTTTTTCATGTACTGTAAGGTCAAGTAATAGTAAATAATTAATGAATTATGAAACAAGTTTTCCATAAGGCAACACATAAATTCTATTCAATAAGATCTAAAACTGTAGTTACACCAAAAAGCCATATAATATATCACAAAATGAAGAAAATGCATGATGTTGAGGAATAAAGGGGGGCTGCCATTATATTGGAATAACTGTTACTCTTGTGGAATATAAATAAGATCTTTCCATACCTACACATCATTTTCATAAGCTTTACATCTCATAATCTATAGGAAAAAGAAAAGAAAAGAAAGGATTTTCAACTGGTTTTGTCATTGCTTTTTGTAGTGAATCTGTTTCCTCATCTCTCCAGAAGTCAGAGGGGTTCTCACGCATTGGGGAGTAGAATGATGAAGTGGATCAGAGTCAAGATGAAACCACAGGGCTCCTTCTCTGATCTTACTGCTGATTTGATTTTTGGCTAAAATCAATGGGTTGCTGATCCATACTCCCTCTTTGCCAGCATAAATTTCACATTCTGTGATGTTCAGGCTGTCTCCTAGAATTTAGTAGAGTGCACGACGTGATATTGCAGCTACCTTGGTTAGAACTCTGTGGGTCACTGACATACAATCAGTAACCTGAGTGGGAGGCAAGAAGTCAAAACAGACACACCAAAACATATTCCTTGCCTTGATACCATAAAATTAGTTGAGTTTGGAGATTTCTGGATTAGTAGTGATGCCATGATGATTTTTTGCCTTTTCTTTTATACCCTTTTTATACCTTTTTATAACTTCTGTATTCTTAGTGGGTTTTTAGCCTACATTCTTGGACTTGTTTGTCAAGCTAGGAGACTCAACATTTTAGAGGTTTTGTAGTTAGGGATCAGTGTGCCCCAGAGCCCAAGGTGCTCTCCAGAACACATTTTGTAAACTAAGATAGAACCATCCAGGGGAAGGTTCCTGGGGGAGGGGGGGCTCATTCGAGCCTCTCACTGGGGAATCTTTGATAGATATGCTAATTAGTAACACCTATAATGTTATATCAGATCTTTTGTGGGGTGGGCTTTGGGGTGTGCATTGGGGTGCATTCGACCTGGACGTGGTGCACCTAAGGATCCTTAAAATAAATACCGAGGTAAAATCCCTTTTTCTTTTCTAACTGTGTTTGATTCTTGATTTTAAGACCAGGAAAAGGCATCAGTAAATGGGAAACTTTTTTCTTCATCTGCATAAAATTCTGTTCCAACTCTAATAATAATGTTCTGACCTGCAAGACCATGGGATACTGGATTATCTTCTCTGGAATAAGAAAAAGGGTTTGCTTATAGATGACAATATTCTGGATTCCAGGTTCAAGTATGGTGAAATATTACATACATGTAAGGGCCAAGGGGAGGAGGAAATATTATCAACTTTTGAAGAATGTGTTTCTCATTTGTGGTGGCTGCTTGAAGTCACTTGATATTTTCACAGGGGCTAATAAATTTAAATAAAAATAAATAAAAAACCAAAGAGGCAAAGTTTCTGCCAAATTTGTGTATCAAAAGCAGACAATTTATCACATCTATTTCATAAAGAATCCTGACTAAAAGCCCTGAAATAATTCAAAGTCATGTTTTAGGCCTCCAACAGCAACTGCCTCACCCTATAATGTCCTTGGTTTGGGTCTCAGTAACTGCAGGTGAGGACCAAGCAGTGACAGCACACACAGTAAAAAGAGAGTAAGTTTTGAGATCATTTACAAACACCATCATTGCAGAGCTATAAATGTTCACCAATAACCTGCAGTAGTGTAAATATAAGGAGCTGCAACCCAGTCCTACCAAAATACATCAAGTTCCATTTAATGTAACCTGATCCATGAACACACCATGGCAACACGCTGGGCTCTCCTACCAGACTGAAAAATAAAATACTATAGTAGAAATAAAGGCTCGTGTTTTGGGGTTTTTTTTTTACTTTTCTAATGTAGGCTTGCAACTTCTAAGAAATACATAAATAAACTAATTTTTCAAGGAAATCTAGAACAGATTTTACCTTTTGCTCTGGAACAAACGTAAACTTCCAAAAACTTACAGCAGTTTTCAGAAATGTTTAAAATAGCATCTGAAATGCAATTATCAAAAAGTGATTTACAAAGACTCAGTCAAAATGCAAAGGCAAATTCTCTCTCTAGAAATTAAAGAAGAAAGTTAAATTTCAATGAAGCAACTTTCTAAACGTCTATAATAGATTTTCTAAATCGTTTTAGACCATCTAATGCTAAAAGCAGTCAGAACTCTGCCGGTTTTCACGAGAAACCCATGGTTCCTATGCTGTGCTCCACAGACTGTGATTAGTTTACAGAATCCTAAAGTTCTTGCAGCATTTTCAGGTGCAGTTTTCATAGCCATGACATACCTTCCAGAACATTTTCAGAACTGACCATGACACAATGGCTGTGAACTTTGGAGTTAGATTGTTTTTCTCACGTATTTCTATCTTGAAAAGCCCATGACCACTGCCAATTTCTATTTTTAACTACATGCCTGACAAAGTTAACTGAAAATAGCCCTTTTCTCCCCTCCCATGACACCATTCAGCACAATTTCTTAGTCTTTTTACTTTATTCTGTCTTCTCCAATCTAAACAGCAAATTTGACCAGTGAAAGAACACTGAATTGCACAAGGTTCCACAGAGCATTTCGAGGCATGACTCACTAATTCTCTCAGGCCCATGCAAAAGCATATGCCAAGGAAATAACCAGAGGTTTATATTTATAAAACTTTAATTAAGTAGGCAATTTTAGGAGGACAGAGACAAGTTAAAAAGAAATGGAAAAGCTCCAAAAATACTGGGTTTTGTTTTTAAAAATCAACAGCATCCATATAATCAACTAAATCCATCACTATTTCATAAATTAAAGTTTCCAGCAATGAAAAATGCCATCAGTGAAGTAGATGAGGCAATGAGCAACCATTTATATGCTTTTTAACTCTTGTAAGTTTTAGATGAGACTCAAATACTCTTTCTTTCTTTCTGTTGAATTTTAATGCCTTACCGACCTTTAAAAGACCCGTGCTCCTCTGCTACCACCTTTGCTGTGTTCTGGTAACACTGAACAGCTAAAATCAGGTAGTGAAAAGGTTTTCCATTGAAATGACCTATCTGAAGCCAGGCCATTTTTTAAGCAGTAAATCTGAATGGATTCCTGAACTTTAAAGCATTAAAACCAGTCTTTCTCAAGGTTACATGGCAGATCAGAGACAGAATCTAACCAGAATAACCAGAATCATCCAAGTCTCACCACAGATGTTAAAATCTTCATGGCATCTGCTCTCATGAATGTGCCTCTTAATAAGGAACAGAAAAAGAGAAAATTTAGAACTGACCTTTAAGAAATACTCTTGTTCTGCTTTTTAGCCACTGTGATGATAAGGAGAAACTGTTTTTTCTGAATGAGTATACTGTACCTTTAATGGTTCATTTGTAGTTCAGTGTAAAATCTGAACTATTTGTTGTTCATTGTTGCTATATTCTGTTCCAAGGTTCATAATTTGAAAATTGACTTTGGGGACTTTTTGCTTGGTCTATTAAAATGATTCATGTTGCATTCAACATAAATTGTGCATACACAGAGGAGGTTTAGCACACGTATTCACAGTATAATAACTAAAGTGAATTTTGTACAAGCTGCAGTTTGTGGCAAGGATGCAGTATCATTTGTCTTAATTTTTCTTCAGCATTACATTAGGCTGGGGCATTTACATTTTCAGGTATGGCTAAACACTTTAAAACTTTCTTTTTACAGCATGAGTAAAGAGAGAATCAAATCTACATGTTTATATGATGTAACAAAGTAATGCCTTTTTACTGTCTAAAGCACACACGGATTTACTTTCCATTTACCCTCCTGCACAAAGGCAAATGCAAAGTGCATGAAATATTCACCACCTATGAATCACACAGTGTTCCTATTAAAAAGATGATCATGGTCTGTTTTACCTTTCAAACCATGATATGGTAACAGCCACGGTGTCTAAATGGTTTTGTCACTCAAAACTACCAAAGTAATATACAGTAAGGAATGAGAGCGTTCAGAGTGTTTTATACGACTTTAGGACAATCTACTGTCAACTAACTAAAGAATTAAGAGCAGAGTTCTGATTTCAGGCATTAGGTTCAGAAACACTTCTTTTGCAAAAATCTAAGTGGATTTGCCAGAACAGTGTGAATCCCACTAAAGAGGTGGAGGCAAAAAGGAGAAAGCAAGATTTTCATCTCTCGCTTGATCTTCTTTGAGTCTCAGAAAAAGCTCATCTGTTGTTTGCATTTATTTAACAACTAGTTTAATATTTCTACCATGGAAATCTTCTAGGAGATGTTTCAACTTTCAGCTCTATTGAGTGTGATTTTTCACCATGGTTATATTCTGGTTTTCACTTCTGCAGCGCAGATTTCTGCTCGCACAGATTTTTAGTATAAGAGTGCCAAAGCTTGAGGCTAAAAAAACTCAGACAATAATATCTATGGACAAACTATGTGGGCAGACAGTCTGGAGAAATAGGTTTTCTGTCAGAAAACTTACATCATGTAAGAACAGAATGACCTGCATATTCAGGAACAGATCAGTCTCTAGAAGTTATGTTAGCTGGATTTCAACAACATCACAAAAAAAACCCAAAACAAAAACAAAACAAACAAACAAAAAAAACCCCTCAAATTGTGGGACTCGCAACTTGTTTTTACAACTTCTGCTTTCATTAGGAGCATCAGTTTCCCATCACATTTTGAAATTATATAAACATCAATATCTTGGAAAGATATAAAGATCTTTACTGATTATATTAATTAAAATTCCCGAAATTCAAGTTAAAAGTGCAGTGCAGGAAATGAAGAACAGAATCCATTTAGAAGTGCTTTATTTCAAAATGCATTCAGAATCACAGAGATGCAGGAACTGTATGTGTTAAATCATATGGGCTAAAAAAAAAAAAATAAAAAAATCTATATTTTAATCTTTTTGGGCAGAAACAAATTATCTTATTTACTACATGAATGGTTTCCTCAATTTGACGCCAATCTTTGGAGGCAACTTCAACCTGTCTGAATTAAACAGTCTGGAGAAGAAAAGACTAGATTATTTATATTATAGAATACTGTTAAAAAATAAAATTGAAGGATTACTTTACCACACATTGAAAATAAGAACATGCACATCACTCCAGCTTACAAAAATCTAATTTTACTTTTTCTGTTCTGAGAGAACTTTGATAAGTAGGAGACATGTTTATCTATACACATAAGTATATGTGTGGATGTATAAATTCCCCCCAAATGGACAGCACCTAAAAAGAGGGGAAATTCACAAAATTGTTTTGCGCCTGTGACCTGTGATTATAAATGTAATTACAATAATCTTTGGTATTTAACCTTTTAGATGGTCCTAAAGTTCCAACCCAAACCATTCTATGATTCTGTGATCATCTGTACAATAAAAACATTTTATGATCTATTTAATCCAAAGTATCTCATTTTATTGGTGAAATATTTTAAATGTAATAATAATAATGATAATAATAATAAAAATAATTCTGAACTTCTGTTAAATGACTGTTGCAAAGACTGCATGAGAAAGTAAGAAAACTCAATGTTAATGTTACCCTTACCAAAACCAAAAACAAAACTTGCATGAGTATCTTGAGCTTGAACTGAGGTAACCCAGACATAGTTAAGTCTTGGATATCATGCAACTGTTAATGTCACATGTGCTAGCAAGAGAATGTCATCTTAAATTAACATCTACTGCTCCTCTACTGACATGTTACTTTGCATAGAATGACTGAATTTATGTCAAAATTGAAACCACAGTAATACATTCAACCATCAGGAGAGCAAAACTGATCAGTGCACAACTACATAAACCTGAGGAAACTGTTGAGAAAATGCTACTGGCATTTCAGTTTTTCAGGAAAACTACTTTGAATATTTTAAAAGAAGTGAATTACTACTGAGAATAAACTAAGCATGGATGTAACTGTATTCATAGCACGAGCTTAACACACTGCATGTGGCCGCAGCCAGTCAGGTTTATGATCACCAGCAGAAAACAGCTCATTGCTCTTTGAAACAGAACTTTCTACACGAGTGGTAAGAATGAGAAGGGGCAGGAAGGAACACCTGAAAGATGCAGAAGTGCTACATGTGTGCATTCATGAAGGCATTGTGGGAAAAGCAACTTCACTGCAACTTTATGTTCTTGGGTCCTTCTTTTTCCCTCCCTCTCCTTTGACCTATCATCCCCCTGAAGGAGGTGGAAGCTGCACTGCATCCCAGTCCTAGGTCCGAGTACTTTCCCTCATAACAATACACATGGGAGAGTCAAGGGTTGTTTCTTCTCAAAAAACTTCCTTTTCAGAACTATCAGTGAGTGCTTATACTAAAGAAAAAATCTGAACAGTTCAGAAACCTTCAGTTTCAAGCGGATGAACATTCTCGGACACACAAAAGACTCTCATAAGCAGCCACTTCAACGAGAGTCCCACGGAAAACACCGGGTGCCAAAAGCCCCTTACAGCAATCTGCAAGAAGGAGAAATAAATTAATCAAACTGCCAAACGAAGAAGGCTGGGTTTGACCTCCTTCTGATCTCATTACTTCTCTATTACCCTTTTGAAAAACATCCTCTTACAAAGATCACTAATTGAAGATTATGTGGAGGGGAATCGCACCTCTCCATCACCGTGGTAACTTTGACTCATTTGTCATTCTAATAATTCACTTCTTTTCTTTTCTGAACAGACCAAGACATTAATAGACTACCATCAGTTAAAAAGGCAATTTTTCCATTTAATTGCACTCATTAAATACTGGAGTAGAACAATTGGAAAAGTAATACTCTCAATATTTAATCATACAATAGCAATAATGAAACATTACTTCAAAACAAACATAGCAACATGTAGGATGACATAAAATGCATGTGGTAACTTCTGGAGCAGCAAAGTAAATTCCGGTAAAGATATTTGAGCCTTTTTTCCTTACTTTTTTTGACGATTGGGTATATGAGTGGTCTAACAGCATTGACTACAGCTATGCACAGGAGAGAAACCAGTGGGCAAACTGCTCTGTAATTACCTCATCTCTCTTGTCACTGAACCACAACAATAGAAGGGATTTCATAAACCAAAACAGCGAGTCAGTGTGTTTGTGGGAAATATTGAACAAAGCTGGATCTGCACACTATTTTACTGGAACAAATTGTATCACTTAGGAATGTAATTGAAGATAAAAAGGTTAATCACACTGGTAGAGTGACTGCAACGGGCACAGTCATCAGGTATTTATTTGCCTGGGATATCTTATTTTCCATCTCCTACAGAAATCCTACATCTGTCTTCAGTGTAAGTGCATTCCCATTACAGAAAGCTCACTGTAGTTTAATAGTACCATAACATAGTAGGAGCTATAATAAACCTTTGAGTTGAGGAGATGTGCAGAAAATTTAGAAGTGCCTGTTTCAATTTCAGATGTCACAATACACAACGGCTGTCAACAAATGTTTCTACTTTTACTGCAATTCTAAATACAAAAAACCCAGCCAAGCAGTCAGGCCAACTTCACTGGGACTATTCATACCAATAGATACCACTTTATCTGCCATGTTCTATCTGGCCTTGTGTAGGACCAAATTATTTAAATATTTCATTTAGAATTTGATGAGCACAGCAGTCGGGGTTGGTGACCAATACCCAAGCGTGCTTTGCCATTCTGGATTGCAGCTTTTAAAACTGAGCAGGTTAAAGTTTTTAGAAGGGAAATGGAGAGAAATACTAGAAAGTGATTTGGTTTGAGCCTCACAGCTGCAGAGTAGCCACTTCTCCCAATTGTTGTACACACTGAGTGATGTCACCGCTTTACAAAGATTCCAGCTCACATCAATCCGATTATCTGGTAGATACCATGCTCTGCTTGTTCAGTGGAAGAAGTCAGGGATAATCAGTAAAAGCAACGAACAGAAGTGTTTTAAAAGAACACTTATGTTGGCTACCTTTGCTAGGAAAAGATGTGACAAGTGTAGTATCTCCTTAATCAATTATTTATTCAACACTTGCATGGGAGCAACCTTATTGATTCCAGTGAGACTAAGTGCCAGACCAATATGAAAGAAAATGACAGCAGGACAGGAAGTCAAGAAGCATCATGCAAGGCCAGGTCAGAAAGGCTGAGACGTGTAAGATAGTGGCATATTCAATTTAGGAAAAATTGCAATTTAGTTTTATTCCTCTAACTACAAATCGTATCCTAAAGTTTTCAATTACAAGTCTCTATGTGTAACATTTTACAGTCAAAGAACAATCCCTGAATGACTATAGTACATGAATTAAATATACAGTGATACCAAGGATCTTATTTATACATAGCTTTTTTTATAATTATTTACCTATACAACTTGCAACTTTTTATATGAATTCTAACTTACGTTATATTTAGCCATTACTCTTTTTAAATAAAATTTCCCATCCCTTTAAAATAATTTTTAACTGTTTTAAACCAGCAGCTGTGGTCCAGATGAGGAGTTGATGGGCACCATGCGAGCCCGTGGGGCAAGAAAAGAGCAATTCTGAAGAGCAGGGAATGGGGCAGTTGGGGTAAACACAACCCCCCTGATTCTGCTGTTCTGCTATGTTCCATCCCTTAGAACACTCAAGAGACAAAGTGTAAGAGGTCTTCACGGATTCTGTGATAGAAAGTGCTTGAAAAAATTCGTTTTTCTTTCACCCCAAAATTTCTCTAGCTGATCAGTTACACAGCAGTAAGCAATACAAGATATATTCTAACAGATTAAGTTAGTAAAGCAACTTGAGAAGTTTAGATTGTTCAGAGCACCCACACGTGATGGCCAAAACCATTTACAAACCTTACTGATTTAGAATAACAAAATTATACCTGATGTGAGACAAAAGCACAGAGCGAACCCAGAGGAGGCTACCTAAACACACCTCAGAATTTCATAGCTAAGGTGTGTTTAATCAGTGCTTTCCTCAGAGTGGTGAGGTGTGGCATTCATAACTTCTCTGTTCAGCACTTAAGCTGAGCATCTAAACATAATGAGTCAGAAATGGCTTGCATGAAAAGAGTGAGTAGCTATACAAACGAATGATAAATAATGACTACCTAGTAAAAAAGTGTATTTTGGAGGGGTGCAGTAACAAAAAAGAAAGATTTTGCAGAAAATTAAACTCTAACAAAATATCATACTTTGATACTTAAAATGCCAGAACAAAATACCATTGTGCTCACTTGGAGAGGAAAGTAGTGATCATTTTCATTCCAGTTCAGATGTAAAACTCCCTGCAAACATAACACTCATACATGTGCTTTTTCCTTCAGAACACATTCGTGCAAAAATTCCAGCTGTGAGGGTGCAATCAGGCTTTCAGAGGGGCACAGGGATAAGCAAGGAGCATCTCTCCTTGCACATGTGCTTTCCAGATTCATCTGAGCAGGGCTTCTGCCTTATTCTCTGGGTGAGAACACGCTGTATGTCAAGGCTATCTTGTGGTTAAGAAAATGTAAACTGTCGTGCTCTGTTACCTAAACAGGGTTCAAAGTGGTTTTCTGACCCACACCCCCATCCTCCATATATTTTTACATCTATTAGAAGCAAAACTGGCTCTTCAAGTAGTATATCAATACCTGCAATAAAGCAGACTGCTGTCCAGCCAGGCCAAGTCCAGTTGTCACAAAGGATAGCCAACATTAAAACAACAACAAAATGATGCTCAGCAATGCAGTGCAGCACTATAAAACCTTCTTCAGCTGCTTGTTGTTAACGATACAGCAGCAACCTTTCATCTTGAATCAACTCACTTCAGTTATCCATATTGATGACGTTTTTGGTGTTGAGATATGAAAATTTCAAGGAAAAAAAATACACTAATACTGATAGACATGCTGTATCAATAACTCCATCTTCATTCTCAGATGGTCCTTCTTTGAAGCCACCAAACAGAAATAAAAGTACTCTGTGTTGCCAGACCTACACATTCTCACCACAAGCAAATCAAGATATAAAAGGAGTGACAACCATCAAGCTTTTTATCCTCAGAAAGTACTCAGTGACAAAAACATAAAGCACAAATGGACCATTTCCTTTACCCACCCATTCCAACATGAGTCAGACTCTCTCTCCCAGCATGTATGTGCAAAATTTCATTGGAAAAGCCAAACTATAAACAGGTTGAAAATGAAAACTAACAAGTTTACCTAAGGTAAGTCTACTGGCACATTTTAAATTCTTTACGTGGGTGCAGTGTCCAGCTACAAAAGTACCCAAACTGTTAATTGCTGAAGACCAGAAGGGTACAACAAGGGAGAAATCATTCTGCACAAGTTCTGTTGTTCTCCCTCTTTAGCCACCTACCACTGACCATTACTTGAGACAGGGCACAGGACCTGATGGATTTTCAATTTGATTTAAATGTTGCACTTAGATTTTTAATACTAAAATTTCAAATCGCAAGAAGCGGATTAAATGGCTTTATACCTGCCATTATAAGAGTTTAATTCTAATGGTTTCATTTCAATCACCTTCAGTTTTGCATAGGCAGCCCAAAGAAATTGAGTCAATATACCTGTATGCACATAACATGATTTATTGTCTTCTCACTGGAGACATCAAGTGTAACCCTAGGTTGATGCTTGATCGATTCAATATCTATCATGTAAAGGATATTAAATTGGTATCCTGCTTTTAAGACCAGTAGTCCACAAACATACAAACTTCCTTTCCAGCACCTGAACTGCTTACTGTAGCCATAGTGTGAGCAATTACAAGGACTAGGGTCAGGTAATTTTAACTTAGAAATCAAAATCCTGATCAGAGCATGCAGAAATTTATAGTTTGGGCATTTTACCCATTCAAAGAAACTTAGGGAGAAAGTGGACTGAAGTCAAGCCTGCTCTTCACTACTCAATTATCATTGGCAATATGGCAAATGACACACACCTAATGCATTTACAAAATATTTCTCCTTTATCTAGTTAGTTGCTTGAAGAAACCCAGCCAGAGCATCTGCACAAGAACGATCTATGCACATCAGGCATTTCAAAAGTAGCAGAGTCATGGCAGAGATGAATGAAGTAACTTCATCAAAAGCTAAAGAAGTAGCACATAGAGGAATAAAACCTGCCTCCAAGAAACCATAAATCCACTCACAATTCCTGTCTTCTCATCCTTCTTTATGTTTATTTGGCTAGAAGGGAGAAAAAAATTAAAACCTAATTTTTCAGGACTAGTAGGAAACCTTGATACCAGCAGAAAAAATAGGGTAATTTACAGAGTTGAAAGAAAATGCAAACTAGGTCACTTATGGTATAAACTAAGTGAATGCTACTATGTGCAAAAAGTAGATCATATAATTTAAAAAAATAAATAAAGCACAACTTGCCTTTTAAAGCACTGGTTTAAAAACAAGGGGGAAAAAACCCAAGGCCTTGCACTGTTAAATGTTACACCTGATAAGACTTCAAACATGTCATCTGTGGTCATAAACAGGTGCCCACCCTTCAGCTCTGCTGTATTATTGAATTCTTACTCCTTCTGAGGCACAGGCAGGAAATAATGCAAGGAAGGAAAAACCCTAAACTGCATCATAGGAAGAATAAACACGGTAGGCCAAGAACATGTACACCCTGTGCAAAGACCAAACCACACTTTTCAGTCTCTTTTATACCATGGAACTAACAGGAAAATAAGAATGCTCCTTGTACTTCTTTAGCCTTTCCAGTAAAAATAGCTGCTTTACAAACATTTACTGTCAAAACATTCCCTGAAATTAAAATGATAAATTAAGTGTAACAAAACAAGTAATTCAAGTAGCTATAAAATTCAGCAAAAAGGAAAAACCATAAAGCCTGAAATACTCCAAACTTCCAGTCCTCATTAATTCCCAATTTGTATGCCTGGAGTAGGCTGTTCATTGCAGCTACACAGCCTGTACTAAGGACTCAGGGTCTGGCATAACGACTGTCCAGAAGACTGTATTTTTCTCAATTTACAATTGTGGAAACAAAACACATCAATCCTGGAAAGACCTCATTTCATCTCATAAGATGCTGAATTCCCAGTGACTCCTAAATAAACTGCAAAGGGAATTCAGCTTTCCTTACAAAGGAGACCTAAGAGGTCACTTAAGGTCACAACTTCATTTCCTGACAGAAGCAAGAGGTAAAATTCTGGAAATCCTGGTTCCAGTCCTATACTCAGCTTGTACAGAAGCTTATCTCAGCTTAGATTTTACAACATAGGCAAATACATTTAGCACATGGAAGAACAAAAAAGCAAGTTCAGTGTTCAGACAAACTGTATTGAGCTGATAGCAAATAAATCAATTTTGAGGTTTTTAGCTCCTTTATCAATAGCACTCTTACAGATCGAGAATTTTCTAACAAGAAGCTCTGACTGCTGACTACACAATTTCAACTTTTTTTTTCTTTTAAGTGTGTGCCAGATTATGCTTACTGGTATAAAACAGCATAAATTCACTTCCTCTGGATTTACACTGCTATAGCTAAAATCCGTTTCTAAAGTCAATAAAATGGGTTTAATGAAAAATAAACTTTAAAAGTTACAATAAAAACAAATGATTTTCCCATAAAAATGTGGTGATACATGTCAAAGTACTACAACTGAGACTACAGACAGAAGTATTATTCTGAAATCAGCGAGACTAACTAGAATGAGATTCTCTTAAAGGCAAGTGAGTATATCACAATTTATCCCTGCTTTGAAGCTTGAAATCTCAAAGTTACTTTTCACTGGAAACTTCTTTTTCTCACCCCAGATCACTGATGGCAGGTGTTGCTGCCACAGATTTCAGCACCCTGTGCAGTCTCCCCTGTAAACTCCCCAAATGCACCCTCTTCTCTCTGCTCCCTGAGCTCCATTCACACTCCTGACATTCTGGCCCTTCTGCCCTTCCCTGAGCCCTATCACAGGTGTATCTGTCTTGAGCCCTGTCTTCCAGATGGTCCTTGTACCTCTGCTGAAGCCTCATCTCCAGCCCTGTCTCTGGCCCCACATCCTGCTGCTCCTGCCTGGATGACCTGAGACATCCTCTTGCCTTTTCTGGGACTGTTCAGGCAACTCATGATCCTCACCCTGCTCAGGAATCTCTGCACTGCTGAGCCCTGGTGCCCTTGGCTTTGGGCTCACCCTCCCTGCTCCTGCTGTGCCCTGGCAGTAGCACTGGTACACCTTCCAAACATTAACATAACACACCACCAGCGCTGCTCTTTCTCAGCAAAAACCTTCTGCGGGGCTTAGTGTGCTTTCCTGGCTGTTGTATTCTTTCACTGAATTCCCAGTTCTTCTAGGAGTCAGATTTCTGATATAACTCATTCTATCATCCCAACACAAAATAAAAACACATCTTCATTTCCATCCACACTGAGACCAATTCAGATTTATTAAGGCTTCCTTGATATTCAGTGATGTCTTATAAGCACTAAATCATCATGAAAGCTCCATAAGCAAGAGGCTGCAATCCTAAAAAACAAAACCAAAACCCAATCAAACAGGAAGCCCTCTGAGAAGAATACATCTCCCACACAGCACAGAGCTTTCTAGAGTTGCCCAGGATGAGCACTGTACATCTACTGTTCCTTTTTCCCTCTTGGGGTGATCAATCACATCCAGCAACAAGAAGAAATGGAAACACATTCTGATCTCTGGGCTTCTGGGATGGCTTGAAAACCTGCAGAGCCCTCCTCTCATGCAAAAACAAAACAATAACAATGAGAATGAGCTCCAGCTTTTAAGATCCTCACTCTTAGTACTGGCCTTAACTTGTCCTTGGACTCTTTCCATGCTATCATGATATAAATGCTCCCTAACCAGCAAGAGACAAGGACTATAACTACATTTAAAGACAAAAGACAGGCACAGATGTATGTTTGTTCACTATTCAACAGCATTTTAAGAAATTAAGTTCTGGAATGTTTTCTTTGTTTCTCTCAGGAAATGTGCCATACATCGTTATTGGTGCTTTCCACAGCAAGGATTTTAATAAACAATTCTGCAACTTTGTTTATAAAGACTATATGAAATGGAAAAGCAAAGTGTTCATTTTCACACAGTGAAATTATCACCAAAGGAACCTGAGAGATGTTTGTATTTGTAGAGTTTTATTACAAAGACTAATTGGAGGTTAAAACAGTAAAAAGCACAGCAATAGAGAGTGTTTGTGTTTTCAAAACTTGGGTACAGTCAGTAGAGAGCTATACCTGTCAATCCCATGACATTTGGGGAACTTAAAGCCTTGTAAACCTGGCTGAACTTGTCATGGGCAAAGTCAATCGCCTACTCCATGTCACACATCCATAAGCCTACTTATCTGAGACTGAATAACTTGGCATAGCCCAAGTGTCTGTTCCTGGCCTGATTTCCCTGGCAATGTGGCACGAGCAGTTTCCTGGGGACTTCACTTATCTCTGCTACAGGAAGAATCCTTGAAGGGTAACACGGCAAACAATGACAGAGGACACCCAGAGACATCAATTCCAGCATACACAACACTCACTTTTGTAGAACTTCAGATGGTCCAATGACCTTTTGATAAATCAGCAACACAAGGGCATTACTATTGCAGAGTACTTACTACAATACTTACTCCCCTCTGTAAAAATCTGTATTTAAGCTTCCCTGAGAGACGGCTCAAAGTATTGGACACATTTTACAGGTTTTTTGTACTTAAGAGCACAATCCTTTCAAACCTTCACTGCAAGGAAGCAGAATTAGTTCCTGCTGTATCTCAGACCTTAGAAATTATATTAAAGTATGTTTTCATCACAACAGAATCAGTCCCAAGTGCTCAAAAGCCTTCTAAGCATGACACTTTTTGAAAATCGCTAATAGATTTTACGCTTTATGGTATAACTAACACAGGATGCAAAATTGCTAAAATATCAGAAAGAGGGAGTCAGACATATTTTGAGTACTTCAGGAGGCAGCCCAGCAAAGGTGTTGATCCAGCAAAAGATCAGACTGATGCTGAGAGCATCCTCCAGTTTCCACAACTGTTAATCGAAGGCAGAAGCCATGCAACAAACGCCATCCGTGGAGTGGGTAATGGCTCTGATGTGGAGTGAAAGGGCATTGAGACATCTGCACTAGATAAAAGTGAAAGCTTTCAGAAAACATGCCTAGAAAAGAAAAAAAGGAAATTTAGTATTTTGCAGCCTTAGTTCCAACCTGATCTACCATAACTAAACTCAGCTGAAAACAGGACATTTTAACAAATTGATAAACCTAACAAAAACCTTGTCTTTGCTTCTTTTTCCTCACACGGAATAATAAGAAGAGAGCCATTCAAAGAGATTGTGGAGTTTAATAAATGGCAAAAAGAGAGGGTGGTCAAATATTAATCTGTTTGACCATGCAAACTGCATTGAATCTGATAATGTTCATGAGAGGTCTACTGAGGGACTTGCATCCTGTATGAATTATACCCAAGGCTCTTAAATTCATTTGAATGCATTAATTCCTAACCTAAATCACACAAAAGTAATATACTGTTATTGTATTTTCCAGTGTATACTCTAGCACAATGCACAAACAGAAGAGTAGTTCATTTATATCACGTAGATTCATTAAAAATGAAATCACCTCCTAAGTCTGTGTGTGTTGATTTTTGAGTCACAAACATTCATATTTCCCATGTGTAGGAAAGGAATAATTTTATACTTAGGTGTATTCAAGGCTTTGAACTTGATACACATGTAATATTAGAGAAGGAAAATAAAAGTATAATGAAAGATTCTCTATTTCATGTGTTAGAAAACAATATGTTTTCCTCATTAAACTCTCAGATATAAATTCTATAAACCATGAAATTACCTTTGAGCCCTTACTGAAATAACCAGTTCACAAATAAATGATCCATGCAGAAAGAAAAGCAAAGATTAAAATAATAAGAGAAAGTTATATTTTTATATCAGCAGTCAAAAAAAGAAAAGAAAAGGAAAAATAACAGCAAATTACTACTGAAGTACAGACTTGCAGAGCAGAGTCTCCTTGAACAGGTAATCCTGAACGATTTAATTCAGCCACGCTCTGAGACAGACATTAGTCATATGATCCAAGATTATAAGGAATTAACTCTCACAAGAAATTGAGACTAACTTGGTCAAGGGAAATGTTTGCACAGCTTTTGTTCCATCCAGGTTCCACCACACACCATGTTTTCCATCCTGTCATTGAATCAGTACCGATTAAACATTGCTTTTTGAGGCAACCCTTCCTTCTGCTCCTTGAGCAGCCTCCCCAGTTGTCCATTTCAGAAAAGGTTTTTGCTTTGGAGAGCAAAAATTTAAGATGAGAGTAACAAGGTTGACTTCTCTGAAGACTGTCAGGCCAATTTTCCAAGAAGTACCTAGCTCAGAAGCACTGAATGCCATTAAAATCAATCCTACCAAAGGAAAGTCAGATTTGGTTAATGGGGAAAGAGACAGCTCGTGGGATTTGGTGGCCTCCATCAGAGATCACCATCAACTGCTTTCCCCTCAAAGCCACTTATTGTTGCCAGGGATGTCACTCCATGGGAATTATTCTCCATTTCTATCCCAGTCCTCACCAGCCCCGCCCCCGTTTTCCCAGTCTCACTCCATCACAAGGTCTGGATTTTCCTCACAAGTCCCTCACATCAACAAAGCAGACACAATTCAGCTCTTTTCTAGCGATTTTTTTGCAGCATTTCACTACTTTGGGCGCTTTGTGGCAGTTGGGCACAGTTTTGTCAGGCTCCGTGGGCTTCCAGGTGTGCAGCCCCCAGCACACCCTGCCCAGCACGGGCAGGCACCTTCCCAGTGCAAACACATCTGGCTGTCAAAGGTAATGGACACAAGTCCAGATCTGAGAAGGCCTTACTTAACCTATAGAAAATGGAGAATAACCCATCATTTATTCCATATGCTATACTGCAGTTAAATTGATGTCTAGTGGTTTTCTTTTTTTCTTATAGTATCTTTCAAAGCATTTTACTAGGGCCATGAGCAAAAGCAGATTAATTTTTGAGATATGGAAACTCAGGAACAGAAAAAAGAAATTACTACATTAAATTAATTTGGTTTTCAAGGGACAAAGTGCAGGCTCTCTGAGGGCAGAAACATAAACAAGAAACCATGCCCTAAATATCTTTGAATCTAAATTTAAAAAAAAAAAA
>VZTI01004617.1:3625999-3653499 GCA_013397865.1 Struthidea cinerea
AAAAAAAAAACAGGCAGAAGATAAGAAAATGTTTAGCATGTGAACATAGGAACAGAAAGACCTTTTTGCAATATGAAACAGAAAGAGGGAGGGGAACTGCTGAGGTGGAGAAACATGGCAAGAGAAGGAGTGGAGAATACAAAGGTTGGAGCTCAACCCCAGCTGGCACAAGGGACAAAATCCTGAAAGCAACCAGAGAACAGGCTGATGTCACTGCCATCAGTGACAGAGCTGGTTCTGCTTCTTGCTTCCTGCTGTGCCAGCTTCAGCCTCTGGCTGACCCCTCCATTCAGCTACTTTCCCCCAAAAACAAGTGCTTGGGAAAGGCTACGCCGCAGGTCCCCGGGGAGCCTCTCATGCGCAGCTTTGAGTCCATGGAGCATTATAGAAGAGAAGTCATTATGCCTCACTCAATTAAAACAAGGGGCTGCAAGCATAATTGCCTCCATTTTTTAGAGCTGCAGGGTATCATCCACACAAAACAATGGTGATTCTTCAGGTAATCGAGTGGCAAGGCTTTTAAGGCAAACCCAGCACTATTTACCTACTCTACAACAATAAGAGCTAACAGCTCTAAGAGCAAGACTACACTGGGACATCTGTTTGGAAGTTATAAAAAAAAAAACTAAAAACCAAAACGAAACAAAAATAAGGAATTATGACTGAAAAATACATCAGACTGCATCCAAAATTCCACTACCACTCAGAATTCAACGTCTAACCTCTGTATTCACTATGTAGTCAGCCTGTTGCCATCCTCTTAAAGTGCAGCGGCAAATACAATTCACATGTTTTGGACTTAACACATCAGAAGTGAAGAAGCTTCCAATTATTTGACTTGGAAATCTTTGATAGAAAGGCAAACTAGTATTCCTGAAAATTTACTCAATAAAAACAATACTGACTCCTTTTCTTTTCAGCAACACTGGAAGTTTAGATGCATAATGTCAGGAGGACAGGAAATTTTAAGGCTGAATTCTGAACCGTTAAAAACAAGCACCTATATACTGAACACAGTGGCATACTCCTAAAGACTCTTATTAGATGTGCCTTTTGTACTTTGCACATATTTCCAATAAAACCAGTTACAAGCCAGCTCCAGCCACAGACAGGAATTTAAGTTAGCACATATTAACAGCCCGCAGTGGGCAAATGTTCAAACACATTACGGTTTTAATGTAATTATAATTGTTGAACATGTTCAACCAATTAGCCACAAATATTCTGTTTATCTGAGATGCTGCCAAAAATTGTGAGCTGCAGTCAAAATAACATGATACTGTTGTCCTTCTGCAAAGAATAGCACTAAATCAAAGCAAAAACATACGGAAAAAGCCAAAGCAAATATCTTATCTGATATTTTATAAATCATCAAATACCATATTTTAAAAATTTTGCTCGCACAGATACAAACTGCCACATATATTTATTTGATAAATTCACATTTTAAAAGTTCGTGTCACCTACTAAAAGAAAGAGCTTCAGAATAACTTGCAGAGCATGTTTCTTTTTTGTCCAGCCCCCAGACATCAAAATTCCACAAAGCATAAACAAAATGCAGATAACTGAGAAACACCAGTTAAAAGCTGACGTGCCTTCAGGGTTAAGAAGAAAATCATTTGATTGCCTGCTTTTCTGCGTCAACTGCACAAGTACAAAACTATTTTAAACAATCAGATGAGCCCAGCTTATGAGGGGAAAAAAAATTAAACCACTACAATTTGTCTTTAAGAAAGAATAATTAAAAACCTGGGCTGTACAACTCCTATTTAGACAACCTGCAATGCTGCAAAAGCACTTTCTTTCAGTGGTGTCCCCTAAATAATTAAGCTGTTCCTTTTACCATACTTCCTATATTACAGAAGTCATTTTCCTACAATAAATCAATAACTCATTCCTTATGTCAGTCATTTTTCTCCATTTAACTGAACGGACTAAAGACCAACACTGAAAGTTAGATTACCTTTGAATTATGTGCGTGATTTAAAATTCAAAGTACTATGCTAAGGAGCCTTTTAGAGTGACCACTTTACAGCCTCTTCATACAGACAACCCCTGACAGAGCTGCCCACAGCCTTGAGCAGAACAGCAGCTCAGAAAGAGTTAAAAACGTGAGCACTGACAGGAAACGGCCGGCACAGAGCAGAGCCAACACTTTCCTTTATTTACGTAATTAAAAAGCCAAGCAACGGGCGAGAATTCCAGTAACATCCCCAGCACCCCCCATTTCTTCAGATTAAGTCATATTTGCATCCGATGGTATAATTTATGCCAGCAGCTTCCAGTGACCTTCTTTTGCAGGCATTATCAATTAAAGGTTTAGTCCCACCATTAAAATATTTGAAAACTCTGCTTATTTCTTAGATAATCCAATGAAAACTAAGAACGAAGAAAATTAAATACTAAAATATTGATTTCACCACATTTTAATGAGCATATAATAGAATATCTTAACATCAGCATATAGTTTAGTCACAGGTTAAGGGAAACACTGGTACATTTTACATTAATTCATAGTGTAAAATGTGCTCTTATTAGAAGTAAATCACTGACAAGAGAATAACTGATATAGACAAGAAAAAAGATAGGATGTCAAAAATGCCCTAAAAAAATGTTTATACTTTCTGCAATTTGCAGAAAAATTGATAATAGTATGGAAAACAAATTTCCAGAGGCAATCTTCAAACAGTGCAAGCCTGGGAAGCCTGTATCAATTAATTAACTATCCTGTCTCAAAAGAATAAAACAATTTAATCCAGCCTGCTATATTAAAGGTATGGATTTGTTCACATGGCTGTCATCTATTAGCTATCTGTGAATCTAAAGCACAAATTGTTGTGACATTTGTATTCTCCAGAACTAATAACCATCATTTCACTACCTCAGCTATGCCTCATTTTAAGATTGTCTTAAAAAAACTTCATAGGCTGGTTTCCTACCTCTGATGTTTACCACCAGTGACTAACACAGCTGGACAACCCCTCTGGTCATGCACTGCCTGGAGCTGTCAAAGAGGACATTTTTTGGTTCAAAAAACCTTTTTTTTAAAAGGTTTTTTTTTTAACTTTTATTTTTACTGAGCTTTATTTTATCGTTAGGTTTGAGCACCCACTCCATGCCCTGAAATTAGCAATTTAGAGAAGCGCTTTGTGCCCAGATCTCTGATCTGGGGATAGTGACAGAATCGGGATTATTATTCTTTCATGCAGCACACCCTTACAACCAATCACTGATTTTTTTCAATTATGTAACTGCAAAAACTGCAAAAAGGTACTTTTTTTTAAACGCAGAAATTCTCATCTTTCAGCCTTAGCATCATCCCACCAGACTCTGAACCTCAGCATTACCTGAAGCAATTAGAAGAAACCAAAGTGGCAAAGTAGCGTTAGGTAATGCTTTATCTTCAGCATTCTGGAAGCTCAGCAAGACTTCCCCTCAAAGCTGCTCTCCACTCCATTTCAGCTCAGCACCCTGGATCTGTTCTTTACCAGCTGCTGATGTTCCTTGTATTAAAGTGAGAATTTGTGAGAAAAGCAAAACTTCCTGCTGTGTGTCAGCTTTGCATGAAGCACTCAATCCTGGGTCCTGATATTCTTTGGATGCATTTCTGTAAACACTTTTCATTGCAGGCAAACATTTTTGGGGGCAGGGCTCAATAAATTAAGTGCTAATTGCAATTATTACAACTATTACTTACTTAAAAGCAAAATGAATACATTGTAGAGCTTTGCTTTTATACCATTTTTGACAATAATGTTTTAGCGAAGAGACCACACATTAGCTTGCGATTTTCATTAGCCAACTGCTTAACTTTGATTATTTTACATAAGGAGTATAAAGGAAAACAGCATGTCAAGTTAGAATGAATCAGTTTTGTTATAGAGCTAGTTTTGATGGGGAAATCCTTGATACAAAACCCATGCACCTGTTCTGGTATCTCAAACTGACTAACTTATGAAAAACTAAGATTAAACAAAAATTTAACCATTATTGGCTGAATTATAAACAAGTTATAGGGTTCATTCTTTATACAGCAGGACAGTAATTCTTCTGCATGTGGAGATTTCATGAGATCAAAATATTATTTAGCTTTAAATCAAAAGATCTGTTATTTTAGTAAAGTCTAACAATACTCGAAAGTAAAATTCCTCATCTGGGGCTGTAATATTTGCTGAAAAAAACCGACTTCAAAACATTAATCAAATTTTTCGCCTACTGGGCAGCCATATGGTAAAGCAGCATGTGAATCTCACAAACTTGCTGATCTTCTGTAACTGGGTGCTATTAATTACGCTTGCTGCATCCATCTCTTAGATTTTTGCTTTGTGAAAAAAAGTATTTATTGCAACAGCTTTTACAAAACAAGGGAATGAAAATCACAATTGATTAATGAGCTGAATGGAAATATTTCCGTTAGCAGGTTTTTAAAATGAGTAAGGATTAATACCGTGGGTGAAAATGAACCCTAATTGTGTGTCCCCCCCCACCACTTTCTGTTTGGCAGAGGGAAGGGGCTGCATGAGCAGGGAGAGGGTCTAATATGCATTATTCACTGCATCGGCTTTAGGTGATAATAGGGTTTAAATTAAATAGTTCAATGCTGTAAAGGCTGACGACTTCATGTGTTTTAGTGCTAAATTCCTTACTAAGAAATTGAATTGTTACACAACTGCAAATTGTATTTGGTTTGGATTTGGGGTTTGTTTTTGTTTCTCAAATACAGCTAAGAGTTTTTCTGAAATCCAGAGAAGCAAACAATTCAGAATGATAGTCTCCATTTTGGCTTTAATTCCTCAGGCCACAGTACTGAGGCTGTTTTGGGATCTCAGCCATAAATCTAGTTAATCATAAATTATAGCTAGAATATAATCCTTGACTCTACAGCCTTGTGTGCCAGGGAAACGGACTCCCAGGAATTACTGAAAGAAGATTGTAGGGGCTGGGCTGAAAAGCTAGCAAATAAGTTAAAATTGTGTTAGTTCACACACAAAAATCCCAGCCTGGGGAAAGGAGATGGGATACCTTTGGCCACTGCACACGCCCAAAGCAGCAAAAGTCATGGCACACCTGTGAAGATTTGCCATATCATATTTTCAAGTTAGAAAGGATGATTTTTCTTGCTCTAATCTTCACATTAGTCTCCTCTACAAAGCTAGCTTATTTCAACATTTAGCAGAGCATATGAACTTCATCTGAGGTACCAAGGGCAGTAATTAGAAGAAGAAGGTGAGGATTAGTTCTAGAGAGGGACCAACAATGTTATCAAAAGTGTAAAACCCAGACTCACTCCTTATTTCCTCCCAGTGTAAAAGAATGAGATAGACTGAAAACACGAAACAGCTCTAACCCAAAATATTCTGTGAGTCATCTCCTCAGACTTGAGAAAAAGAACTGGGAAGTGAAATACCAAGAATATTCAAATAATTTTAATAAATTATTATTATGATGATGAGTGTTATCTCCTCAAATAACCACTACTGGCAGCTTACTGCAGAAAGAATAAAGGGAAAACAGTGTCTTGAATATAGAACTAGGACTCACTAGAGTTATTATTTATTTAAAATGACCAACTCAAATACAGCAACTTCATGTGGAAGGAGACAAAGAAACCTTTACAATAAGACAGACTGCTGAATGATTTAAAACATTACATATTTCCCAGACTCTCAAAACACAACACTCAGATATGCAAAGGAGTCACTTCTGTCCTGCCAAGTCACCTTCCTGAACCATGATGTAAATTCCCTTGCCTCCCTAAAGTCTTTGTGCTTCTTAGCTTACAGAAATTTAAGCAGGTAATAATCTAAATGGCAAAATATTTAATTATCAGCTACTTCAAATTACATGGCCACCCACTGGATGAGATTTCATTGAGCTTCCTGTATATATCTGTATTCATAAAGAAAGAACAGGAGGGAAAAAAATCAAGTGACTTCAAGTGCTAAAGCAGCAAGGGAAGTTTTTGCATTAAGAAAAAAATGTAAATAGAAGTAAACTATGTTTTTTTAACAAATCAACAAACATATGCTGCTCTGAGCATGATTCTTGTTATAAACAGAAATAATGGCAGTTTCTAAGTCTGATTACTCTTTTTTTTCCCCTGTGTCATCCCAACTCCCATACAAATTACTACCTTTATAAGCAGTGAACAATAATAAGACAATTCTTGCAATTAGCCTTCAAGCTCTATACCTTTAGAAAAAAAAAAGCATTCTTAAAATGAATATGAAATGTTTAAGCAATTTTTAATTAGTGACCCAAAATGTGTGCCATAACTTTTCATCACCTCGTGGGTGATCTCTAAACCTCTCCCGCATACATTGACTGTCTGCTTAAAAGTTTAAAGAGCTAACAAAATGTTTTAACGAGATACAAATCTCAGAGATCATTAATCAATATGTTCAATGTTATTTGTGATAATTCATCATGACATGATATTAATGGGTTACTGTACCCTTCAGAGGTGAGATTAATGCAAATGAGCAGCCACAATTAACTTTACTGCTCCCAACTCACAGGAATGGACAGATGATTATAAATGACAACTATATGTCAATTACAATATCCAATAAAGTGAAGCTTAGAGGGCAATCTATCTACTTTTATAGTTCTTGCCTGCCATAGCTGAATTTAGCTCAACCCACTGTTGTCACAGTGTAACCACCGCTTTGAAGGAGGGGTCAAAGTTTTAATTTTCTATTTCTTAGGAAGGAATTCAAATTGTGCATCTAAATGTGCTGTCTGAAGGAAAGCTGCAGGAAACCAAGAACAGATGTTGCTTTCTTCATCAGCTGAAGGAAATCGTATCTGTTCTCAAATTGCAACAGCAAGGCCACAAAGAAAATAATCTGCCCTGCTGGGTAATATATTTATTCAATTTAAAAAAATAGAGCCAGCATATCAATGCAGCGATGGGAAGGAATTTACACTTGGTAAATTGCTTTGTCACTCACAGATGCTGAGTCCACTCAGGTTAAGGATGCTGAGTGAGGTGTCGGCTGGTGTGTGCAGCTTTGTGCACAAACAGATACTGTGTGATCACCTCTTGAGCACCAAGGCTCCTGCACCAAACAGATAAGACTTCACAGGAAAATACCCAAATTTCTAGTGGCAACAAAAGAGCTAGAAACAAAGACTTTAGATGTTCATAAAGCAGACAGCTGGCCAGATTGAGGAAATTCTGAAAAGATGAGAGATAAAACATCCCATGATACCTCAGTAAATGATATATTTACAAAAAATGGGGAAATCAGCTCTGATAACATGCTCAGATTTTGGCTTTCTGCCGTCCACCAGAAAAAAAATCTTCAGTGATGGCAAGAAGAGAAACATTAGTCAAAACATTGTGGGAAGCCATAGAGAGAAACACCATAAAGCAGATATTTCCTGTAATTTCACAAATTTCTCTTTGTAGAGTCTTTCCTATGTCTTATGGCCAATCCCAACACACTGGGACAGTTCCTCTGCACGGGGGTCAGGGATGTGTCCCACGGGTGAGGATGGGCCCCAGTGCAGTAAAAAATACTACAGCTACATTTTACATTTCCTCATTGAGCTTAGTGCACCAGCAGAACCTGAGCTCCTCAACACATCCATAAACTTCAGACCATGCTCAGTTTCTATAAATCAGATTTCCAGAAAAAGTTAACCTGCACTTGCAGGGTGTTTTGGGATAAATCAAGAGTCCTTGAGACAACAGAGGAACAACCAATGCCTGTTGTGCAAAGTACCCATTGATCACCCCAATTTTCTTTGAGAAAAATAACTCAAAGGATGCTTCTTGCTTTCGAATTCACTTCCTCAGCATAAAGCATTTGAAATTTACTTTAGCTATAGTTAAAAGAAAAATATTGAAAAGTTATTCATGATTTATTTTCTTAATTATCTTCTCTTTCCTCACACACCCATCTGAAAATCAGGGTCAGCCTTTGTGGTTTCTGCTTTGCTGTGAGCAGCACCCGATTTTACAAGGCAAGTCATACACTAGCACTGCGGTGAAATCAGAGGAGGGAGTGGAGGGGCAGGGTCTGGAAGCACCTCACCAGGTGCTTCAGCAGCTCCACTTGAAAAATATTCAATGAAAGCCACTGGGGGTTTCGGCTAAGCAATATTTTAGATACTATTTAACCACTTATATTAGCATAACACTAAATTTTCATCATTCAAGTCGTAAGATCATGTAAGTATGTTTGTACCTTAATACTTTGCTGGAGGACGGCAGCAGAGTTCCTGATTTTCTTTAAAGCAATGTTTTCCAGAGGAACTCTCTCCTCCACCTCATTTTGTTTAATCGAATCATCAAGAAAAATGGTTTTCTGCTGAATAAAACTGCTGACACCATTATCATCGTTTTCAGCGTGAGGAAGTAGGAGAAATTCTTTACTGCTTCCAATATGGATGATAATACACATTTTTGTGACAATATTTTGTCGATTTCCTGACACAAAAGCACATCCTGAAAAAACATGCTTTGAGAAGAAACAGTTTCCATGCTGACCTCTAAAAAATTGAAGTCTACAACTATCCCTTAAAATAATTTTATTATAGATAATTAGCCTCAGAACTAATAATTTAACTAAAAGCAGTATGCCCTACACATCCTCAAAAATCCCAGATCCACGAGCAGAAATAAGGTTTATTCCGTAAAAAGAACAGACTACTTTGAGCACAGACAAATACCAGATAAATTCATAATTTAATCTATGTTTGTGTAAGAGGAGGATTTCCTTGTGGATTTTTTTTTTCTTTTTCTTTTTTTTTTTTTCGGGTTTTTTTTGTTTTTTTTTTTTGTTTTAACTAATTAATCAACAAATTTGAGTTGGCTAAATAAAACCTCTTCCAACGCCTCCTATTTAATTGCAGTTTGGCACCAACAAATATATATCAAAATTATAGTATCTCCCTTGACAGGAAGCTCCTTGCTTCCACACACAGTTATGGCTCTCTGCAGAGTAACCAAGAACTGCTGACAACCTTGAACACTGCTACAACAATATTACTATACTTGGCAGAGAAGTACCCTTGCGGCAAGAGAAAAGCTGTAATTTTGACTGTCACTTCACATTACACTAGATATTATTTCACTGTATACACACACACACTCACAAAACTCTTAATAGACTACAGTTTTCTCGCTGCCCAGCTCCTCTATTATAAATGACAATATGATACTGTTGACCTACTGGTAGGATCGCTAATAAAGCCACCATTTAACATCACTGAAAATTTTCTTCTAAAATATGGCCGTCATAAATTGTCTTGTCCTGGTCGTCTCAAGCTACTTAAGTAGCTCAAATTTATTTCATCTATTTTATTATTCATTTCAAAAGAAAGAAAATGTTTTAGAACAAAAGGGAATTATAATTCATTTGGATTTTGATAGCGCGTTTTGAAATATTTGAATAATTGCTGGTATTGTAAACTTTAATACCTCCATCCACAAGCTGCTCTCGTAAGAAAGGGAGTAGTACATTCAAAAAGACCCCAACAAAATCATCTTTCTAGATTTCCAATAATAACGTAAGTAGAAAGGTAACAATAGGTGATAAATAACAGGGAGTCAGAAGTAGAGCTAAATTACTGACTTCCTCTCTGGGCCCATTTCTGTAACTACAGAAATGAGTATGGAAGCATTTAATTGAAAAATAAATTCTGAGTACGTAAGTACAGAGGACAAAGCCTCTACTTTAAAATTTTCAGTGATATAAAATGTTCTGCTTTGGAAATGAGTATCTTTGTGGCCTGATGAAAGGGATATTTCGTTCTTTTAAACCAGATCCAATTCTAAAATAGTTTACAGCACAGTTTACCTCCTTAGTTTTTATTTTGTAGGCTGCATACAGTCAATACACAGACTGCTCGCTGATTTCCAAACATCTTTGCATGTACACATTCAGAATTTGCACAGCCCCACTGTACATCAGCAAAAGAATCTCAGTGAAATATGGCCATGATCAAATCCTACAGGCAAACCTAACTGCTAGAAATCAAGTTTTGCAATACTCTGATGTCAATTCACTACACTGCAAGCAACTCCTGCGTTTTTGCTAAAAGTAAAACAAAATTTAATTAAGCAAACTGGATTTAAATAGACTCAAATAGCGGCTGGAAACAGTCATTACTAAAAAGCACCGTTCGGATTTTACTGTAGTTCAGGCGTGCTTTGCTCCTACCCTTGTGTTATTGATATAGTGTTTCAAATGCATTTAGAAAGGCACCATCTCACTTGTGCTGTTTAGATAAGGAAGCATCACTGAACCTCTTTGCCCTTCTCCAATAAAATGTATCAAAAATTTCAGCACTGTCTGCTGACCGCACCACATTTAACAAGATTCACAAATGAACCCAGAGTAAGTTTCCCACAGTGACACATTAATAATAAGTTCCTTATCCCATCTATCCCAAGCCATGAATATGTAATGTTATAAAATGAGTCCTTTTCACACAACAGAACCTCAGACGTGAATAAATAAAAACTATCCATCACAAGCCTGTGAAAAATTAATGAGAGTTCTGAGACATAAGGAAAAATTGGTTACTGAGATGATAAGGTCCAGTATGTAAAAACCATGTTCCTCACCAGCTGTAAATTTTATTTTAAAACTTTGCAAAAAGAGTTTTTTAAAAAAAAAAATCTTTCTAGAGCATATTTACCGTAAGAAACAGAGAAGGGGAAAATGCTTTAATGGTGAGACATATCTAAGTAACCCAGACAGCCTTAGGATCCGGGAAGGGGATCAAACACTGCTGTAACAGGGAGTTACAGCTCCAGTTACAGCAAAGTTGTAACCTTAGATATTTAGAACCACAATTCCTATTCTATTTCTCTTCCCTTCGGAATGGAAATTCCTGATGAAATAAGGCACTATATCTCCCTAAACTTCATTTACTCAGATAAAAGAAGAACACGTAGAAATAAATTATTTCCATTCATGTGAGTGTCTCTTTACTGTGCCAGTGAAGACTTTAATCTCTCAATATGGAGTAATCTGGTTTCCAAAATCAAAAAAATAAGAAAAAAAAAATTTTTCAAGTGTTGAGCTGCCACTATGTTTATTAATACATTTTCCCAATCTTGCCCCAAAGACCATGTTGATGTTTGAGGAGCACAAGTGCTGTGCAAGGTCTACTCCAACCACATCACCAAGAAATGCTGGAACTTTGTCCTCAGGCAGGGAAACAAGCAGAGAATGAGCAAGAGGTACTGCCCAAGTCCTTGAAAGACTTTCTTCAACACAGACAGCACTTTCTAAACTTTTCTACCAATGGACTTCAGGAAAGGCTGTATGATCTACAGACAATTTTGTGAAATGTTAGCCATTTTAATGCCTCACAGCTAAAATGAAAATTATGCTTTGTGATACCAAACTAGGTCACCTATTTTTCTCCAAAATCTGTCTGCTCACTCAGCTCTCCCCCATTAATTAAGTTTTTCCCTTCTCTATCCCACCATCATTCCCACATCAAGAATCTATGGGTTCCTCCAGGTCTGGTGTTCCAAACTGTTTATCGTTTCTTCTTTGTTTCTTAATTTTGACAAATAAAAAAGCATTTAACTCCTCTTTGTTTACTTCAGTCACCATTTTCTGTTAACACATCCCATGGTACAGTGGACAAACACAGGGTTTCTCCTTTCCTGGGTGGTGCACACGTATGAAGTGATGAGCTTGGAGAGCGCGTTACTGACCCTTTCCTTGGTTAACAGGACAGGAAACCACAATGAAAAAGGACAGTGGCAGAGGCCCCCTCCCTCCCCAGAGTACAGATTAGATTTCTCTATCAAGGAGTGGCTTCACTACATCAAAACCTGGTCAAGCAGGATGTTTCATTCTTGGTTGCTTGAAAGTGATTATGTCAGAAAGGATGGCCTCCAGAGTGCTGTCAGGGGTGTCTATCTGCAAAATAAATTACCTTTTCAAGTCTGCACTGGCAGTGATTGAGTGACTGTGAAGAATTATTTATTAGTCTTAAAATGCCAGTGGATACAGTTAAGGAACTATTTTTTCTGTCATGGTCTCAAAGAAGGGAAATATGGTACGAACGCCCTGGACTTGTGTTTGTTTGAGGGAAGAGCAGGTCCCCTCTACAAGGCTCTACAAGAGCTCAATCTCTGTTCAAAATTCCTATATTCCAGACAAATGGCCTGACTTCCTTTCGGTTCCTCTTGGTCATCTTTGCCATGACCACCTGCCTTTCTTAACTTAAATGTTATAAATGCAGTAACTCTCTGAGGGGGAAAATGGGGGCAGAAATCATTAAAAAAAAAAAAAAAAAAAAAAAAAAAAAAAAAAAAAAAAAAANAAAAAAAAAAAAAAAAAACCACACCCACACGCCTAAACACCAAAACCCAGAACCCAGCACAGTCCCATTTCCATAAAGCTTTTCTTACCATGATAAAAAAAAAAAAACCTGCAGCCAAATCACTTCACATGTTAGTTATTCCTCTGTTTTAGAATATCTGATGTTTTAAGTCCTGTGGTTCACATTCAGAACTAAGGATCCTCCCATAGTTTCAATAAATTTTCTTATTAAAGTTTTTCTCTCCCCTTTTTGCTCATGAAATTTCACAGTCTCTCAAATATGTTCACCAGACTATTTATAAGACATTGCTGCTTAAATAGGTATTAGATTTTCAACTGGGCCAATGCAGCTGAAGATTCCTTTCTTAAATACCCTTATTGCGGGTTGACCTTTCTTGACTTGATACACATATTTTGCAGGGGAAAAGCCTTCAGGTCCATAATCAGCACAGTCACATGCCCACCATACCCATACAGAGGAGCATGGCAAAAACCTGCTAAATATCTTTGACATATATTATAACTACACTTTGAGGTCAACTTTACATATCAACTCCCGTGAGGAAAGGCCAACTGAGGGCTGATTAATTTTCAGACATATTTTAATTCTTACAATATGCATCACCATATGTGAGCAAAAGACATTGAAATACGTTTTTTATACTGAGTGGGGGGGCAAAAAAAACCCAAGAGCACCACTGTTTGTTCTTGGGTTCTCTAAGTCACAAGGGACAGCAGCGAAGGACAACCAGAAATTATTTCAATTTGCTATTTCCATCTGAAGAGTAGCAGCCCCCGTACTGCACTTCCTCTGCTGTTGCAGCATCAACATTCCTCTATGTTTCTATGCAATCTATATTTTCACTTGTTTGGCACTGCAGTGGTTGCAATTGGCAGTGCAGTAGATGAGTGGGCAAAGCATGAAATTAAAAGATATTCTTCCTGCATTGCGCTGACAGTGCAAAATCCCAGCCAATAGCAGCCAAACCCCAGAATGTTTATTTTTAAACTAGAGCAATATACCATTAGTTCTCAAGTTTAATTCAATTGATTTTCAGGCAAATAACAATAAAATTAACCCCTAGATAGGACAATCTTTCAGTGATGGATGAGAGTGCTGCAGCGAACACCAGACCTCACACAATGAATTCTCTGCCATCAGACGACTTCCCCGTGGGACACCCAGGCAGATCAGGACAGAAGTGATTCTGGGGCCAAGAGGAGTTCCCTGCTTCATCACCTCAGCAAAGATGGATCCCACGACCTTCTGAGAAAAGCCTATATATAATTTTTGCTGAATAGGCCCCTCAGTTAACAGCAGAATCCAATTTGTAATTTAGCCTTAAATGCATACTCCACAAAAAGCTATCAGGTAAGAAAAACACCTGACATGTAGATAAAAATGCTTTTTGACACACGTAAGTAAAAATAATACTATGGCATTTCTCAAATTAGCCATTTGAAGTGTGCATACCGTGGAAAAGTTTCAGCGTATAAGCATTTATTTTGGTTTTACTTTTTTTTTTGGACCAAGAAAATATTTATGAAAAGAAAAAAAATAATTAATTTTACTGGCTGCAAGCTGGGATTCTTTCCTGGTTAAACTATATGCAGTGAAATGGCATTTAAATTATACGAGAGAATTGATTCAAATGGCTTCCATTAGCAATTTGGCAGGCTGCTGTGAATTGCTCCTAATCAATTTTAAATAAAGCCATTCTATCTGAGAATGGAGGCATCTTCATGTTAAACATCTCCACATTGCACAACTAAAAAACAGGGGCTAAAATACAAATTTCTTCATAATTTTTTGTAACTCGTTGTGTTTAACAATGTGCCATCAGTGAAACTAATGCAGAATAAAATAACTGCCTGTGTCCTCAGAGAAATGTTCTGGGCTCTAAAGGTTTTCTCTTTTCTCTTATGTTAATGAATATTTCAAAGTAATGCTGTTCTAGGCCATTTTACAGTACAATCGTTATCTTAATTTTGCTTGAGATTTTACCAAGAGTAATTAGATCCATTTGAGTTGTAGATATTCAACACACATATAGTATAACCATTTGAAGCAGGTGCGTTTGTATTATGAGAATTTATAATAAAAAAATAAAAACTGCAGGAACGTCATCAGACATTCAGAATTTTCTGCTTGATGTGTCTGGTTGTTGTTTAGAGGAGACATCTACAATTTCAGATCAAACATTTTTCCTGCAAAATCTTTGTACAGCACAAGATAACAAATTCTAGTTGTGACAACCTATCTTCTACTTAAAGAAGCTCAAAGGACACAGTTTCATAGTGGTCATAAGAAGACTAATAGAGAAAATAAACCATTGCAGTTCCCATTCATCCAGGCAGATTGTTCAAATAAACCTGCAAATGGATTTATAAAAACATTTAATGTGAAATATCTTAATTTAGCAACAACATCTAACTTATTTCAATATAATTCTTCAGCTTGACTTCATGTGCCACAAAAAGAGATGAGGCTGGTTTGGGTGCTGCAAAATTCTGAGATGTGAACTCAATAACAGTTTCAGATGGCCACAGTCTGGTTTGGTGTGTCTGGCAAAGCAGGCACTGGCATGTGAGTCAGAAAGGGTCTTTATTTGCCTCTCTTGGAACAGGATCTCAAAAAAGCTTGTCCTGATGGTTTCAACAATTCTGGTATTCAAAAAATCTCTTTCCTTAGTCTGATGTCCTTGCAATGTCTAACTCCTAACAGATCGTATTTGGTACTGAGTCATTCAAAGAAAAAAGAGATAATGTTCACCTTATACAGAAATGCTTGTTTGGCTTCAGAAAGCTTTTTATATGTAAGAAATGATTAACACAGTAATGGTAGCAAGAACATTGTAATGTTTAAGGAAGTAAAACATTACCATTTTAGGCAGCGTTGTTTACATGTGAACTGTTTATAGTTTAAATCATCTTCCTAATAGTGGCAAAGTACATAATAAACTGTCAGAAACCAGTGAAAAAGCGGATTCAAACACAGACAAGGAATTCACACCTTGTGGGCTGGGGAGACCTGGGGAGTGAGAAAATGAAGTGCTCTTTCCACACGAAGAAAACAGTTATTTAACAGACTGTGACTGCTACAGTAAATCAAAGATTTACTTTACAAAGCAGTAAACATGGTGAGGGGGAACATCTTCCAAAGACCATAAAGCAAAGAGGTGTAAGTAAATAAAGCTGTCCCACACACTTCCACTGTTCAGTTCCAAACACTAAAGTACAGCTTTCAAGAATCAGAAAACTTAGCAGGAGGTATGCACAGGATACCTTTGCTTATTTATCCTCCACCACCCCTGCTCTGACTCATCCAAAAGAAAACGTGGAAAAACAGAGCATGGACAAGCAGATGGAGCAATACAGGCCAGCAGCTGATACAAAGTAATGCTTAATTCTGCTGTTCCACTTTCCACTGCAGGCACGATCTGGTCCATGAAGAGATGCTGTTGTGTACTGAGGTTTAGGAATGCACATTCTATGCTAATAAAGCCCAAATTCCACAGCACCTCCACAAGAGAGCTGGATGGCTTCCCTGATAACTGGACATCCACTTGCCCTTGAAGGAAAGAGTCACCCTTCCACACCCACAGCTGGAGAGATACCTCTTTCTTTTGTGATGAAAGCAAAGACACTGAAAAAAGACTGCATCTCTCTTGCTTTCCTTGTGAAATCTATGGAAATAATTAACCTTCCCAAACAGAAGCAGAAAATGCTTTCTGATGTGAGAAACTCAGATTTTGCCTTGCAAAAGATTTTTGTGGTATGTTAACTACTTCAAAATAGAGATCTATTAATATCTCTATTATTAATAAAACTTACAGAGGAAGCAATTAACACAACCTTAATGCTAAACAATATTTGAACTCAGCACATTTAGACAAGACTACTTATCACAGAATTACTGTTCTTATTTCTGTTGGTTGCTAAACAAGGTAATACAGTAATACTTACCACAACAGTATTATGCAATGATCCAGTTTTAATGCACACCAGCATCCAAGAAATTAGATATAGCGAAAATCTCTCATGACTACTTAAATTTTAATCACTTTTTTATTGTTATACTGCAGGAGTCAAGAGTAGAGTAAACAACGTTCTTAACCCCACTGGGCTTTAAGCAGGTTCTCCTTACAGAAATGTGAAGATGTTGGCAATTTGTACTGTTCAGAGATGCTAAAAAAGTCTGCCGTCATCCAATACCCCCTTGTATCATTAAAACATTCTTATACAGCTAATTCACTGACAGTTCAAATACCTTAAATCCATCAATAGCACTGGAAAAAAAAAATAAATAGAACATGAAAAAACATTTCAACAAATCTTTAAAGCAACTTCTTAAAAAAATGCTTTGTTTGAAGATTTCTCACAAACTTGTACAAGACAGGAAAAAAAAAGGCATAAAAAAATTCCACTGCCTGAGCTTGCTGAAGTAATCTAGGATTTCTATTGAGAAGGAGTGCTACTGAAATAAACAGTACTATTTGGCTGACTGAGTAAGACAGCCAGTAAATTAAATCTTCCATGTCTTCTTCAAATATTTTTCTTTACTAACAGGTTTGTATCTATCCCAGAAATAAAATCCTGATGGTTCAAAATCACAGGTATTCTATACCAGTTATGAGTGTGTGTTTGACCAGTCTCCTCCTCAAACACAAGGCATAGAGAAGTGCATTGAACCTATTAATGTTTACACAAGCTGCAGGGTTAAGCCACAGGTACAGCTGCTCTTGAACACAACTTCACAGCGCTGAAGTCACTCGGATGTAACTCAGATCCAGTGCTGGGCCCACCATTGCTTCTGGTTTTCTACACATTGTTACACAACAGATTGGGGAAAAAATTCCTAGAATACGTCAATACAAAGAGAAGCTCTAAGAAGGCAGGAGTGGGTGTAATGAACACAGAGAACATGTATCCAAAGAAGGTAACCCAGTACTCAGGGTCAGCTCCCATGGAGTTCGAAACCAGCAGGCATGGCCTTGGTTCTCTGGGATAAGGTACTGAAGGACATAGAGCTAGAACACTGCTAAAAGTCCTGGAACACACTTAGTACATTATTTAGAAGGAAAATAAAAGCTACATAGGCTTCTTCCACACAGTCTCTTTCTGCTGTCTCCAGTTAGCAGGTTTCAGACAACTCCCCTCAACACCTAATTTAGGTATTCTAAATCCCTCATAACTTAGAGCATTTATCAGCCATCCTTATGGCACTTGGAACAAACTATGTAAATAAACACCCTGAAAAATGTTGGCCCCTCTCTACCTGGATTTTTCTATCCTGACCTCTCCTATCACAATACATTCATCAGTTCAGAAAGCAAAGAAAGAGGTACAAAGGTAAGATCTCTTCTGTCCTCAAAGTGTCTGATAAATATAAATATCAGCTTTACATCCATGACTCATGACATCTTATGACATTTTAAAATACATTTAACAGCTTAAAAAAAAAACCTCTAAATGGCTCTAGTCATTTACTGTAAATGTCCACTGTGGGTCACATGCTCATCAGATGGAGTACATTTAGCATGCATTTATGGGCTTGCTGTTGCTTTTCAAAACAAAAAGATATAAATCTTAATACTCTCAGTTCTAATGTATGGATATAAGCCATTAATCACTCAGACAAACATATGTAGGCTGCGGCCCTGTATATGCTTTAAGAATAGAAAGCAGATGAACACAGCTTACACCTTCAGGTACATCTGTGCTCTCCCTAACCCTCATCACTTGAAAACTGAAGTTAGAATTGTGCTCTTCTTTCTGTAAATAGCACAGATCACCTGCAGGCCACTCCCCTTAAGGGACTTTCGGTTTGCTGTGATTTTTGAATGAGCCAGAGCAGACAGTGAACATTTCACCATGAACTGTCAAATTCTTCATGCAGATTCAAGTCTTCATTTTCCTTTTTTATTTAATATTACAAACAGAAGAGGAAATTTAAACAAATAGTGCATAAGCATCAGTCTTATCCCAATTCTGTTTCAGCTAAAATCACTGCCAAGCTCCCACTGATTTCAGCATCACAAAAGAGCCATTCCATAAAGTACCACCTAATATTTAATGATTTTGGGTTTCTTCTCTGATACTGCTACTAGAAATACTCCCATCCTAAGAAAACTCAACAGACAAGTTTAATTTGACATATTTACATATTATTAAAAGAAAGTCTCCCAAATCCTGGACATTAATTTTCAGACCAGAACTTTACGTAACAGTCTGCTAAAAGAATGATTAATGCACATCTCAACTTTAAATTTCAGTAGTGGAAGATAAGAATATTTGATGCAGCTGAAGGAGCAGTTGAAAAAAAGTTTGTAAGCAGTCAAACAGAATTGTCTGATAAGAAAATAAAATTAAATTGCAGCCATTGTCTTGTTAGCATAAACAAAAGAAGATGCAAAAAATAATTGCTAATACTGACAGGTGTCCTTTGTCCCAGGACAGCTTGCAATACATTCTCTCAGTGACAGCAAGCACCAAAGAAGTCAATGCTCCCTGTATATGTCTGAGGTTAGGCTAAAAACCTTAAATCCTATTTATAATTCTGGAAATACGGTAAACAACAGAAACCAAACCCAATCTCATCATGACAGAAAGGGATGGGCAGATGTCAAACTTTCTTCTGCTCTTAAGGAAAAGACAGAGAATCAACAGAAAGAAAGATGTATCTTCAAATAGCACATACAGGTTTTCTTTATACATGGAAAAACTGAAAGTATTTCCATTCCTGATTTCCAAAGCTACCAAGTAAACAATCATGGAAACATAGGATGGTTTGTGTTGGAAGGGACCTTAAAGCTCATCCAGTTCCACTCCCTGCCATAGCAGGGACATCTTCCACTATCCCAGGCTGCTCCAAGTCCTGTCCAACCTGGCCTTGAACACTTCCAGGGACGGGGCAGCCACAGCTTCTCTGGACAACCTGTGCCAGGGCCTCACCACCCTCACAGGAAGGACTTCTTCCTTCAGATCTTCCAATGACAACCAAAGAACTCAAATTCTGCTGTGGATTGCATTGCCTGACCCTGAAGGCATTTTAACATGAAAATCTCCCTGTTCCTCTTCTCATTTATCATTGCCTACGTTAGGTCACACTCCAGCAGCACTCAGTATGCCGGACAGGCAGGACAAAGGAAAGAGCAAATACAGAATATTTATCAGATTAACAAAAACCTACAGGAGATACAGATGAGCTGTGTGAGGAGGGACTGTCGCACACACCACGGTGAGATGGATCCGACGGAGACAGGAGTCAAACCCGCCAGCCACCAGTGGAGTAAATTCTGTCTCCAAAGAGCAGAGGAACTTCCTGCAGTGCAAGGGCAAGGTCATTTCTCCTTGAAGGCCAGATTTTAATCTGCAGTGTAACATATATTGTCAGGTATCTCATGTTTTGCTGTTATCTATAGTGTGCCTTTATTGTTCGGGCAAAAGAGATGCTGAATTAAAAGGGAGCTGGGGGGTGAGATACCTATTTAAAAAAAAAAAAAAAACAGGCATTGGGAGATAATAAAAAAATTTTAAAGTACATTGTGAACGAGCATTTTGTTTTTTAAATTTATCTATAGCTACAACTTTGAAACAAATTATGAAATTAAGGTTTCTGAAACCCATTTTCTTGGAGATGATAACACACAAGACACTAAATAACAATTTGTCTGCACTCCCGTAGAAAATATAAGCAACATCAAGAGCATTTGTACATTTAAAACCAAAACCCATCCTCTCTAAAAAGTCATAAATAGTACCATGTAGAATTCTTACTAATATTGCAACTACCCATATTCCCCTAGTTCATATGGGTAGTATCAATAAAATATTCTCCCCTGAGTCAAACCTTTGCAAAGGTATTCACTTAAAGAATTATCTACATTAGAACCATTAACCTTGGTGCTCAGCACGTTCTGCAATTTCTGATCCAGCCAATGACTTTAGAGATTAAAATGTGATTTCTGGAAAAAAAAGCCAGCATGTTTTACAGAGAAATTTTATATGATAAAGATAATATGTTTGTACAGATTGTATGATTTTACTGATCCTAGAGAAAAAGAAAGGTTGCAATAAACAGTACCTCTAACATGATGAAGTAAATTACTTTAAAATTTTGAATCTTTTGCTTTGAAAATGAACAATACAATGTTCACTACAATAAAGAACAGAATTAAAATGAAGGTTTCATGCTAAATGCTTTGTGTACAAATGGATTTGTGCTCTATTTTTGCTGGAGCTTTGTGGTGTTTTGAGAAGACACTAATAAAAATGTTCATTATAGCTTAGGAAATGTGTGGAAAGAGATATATTTAACCAGAGCAAGGCTTGGTCCATGTTAGCTGAATATCTATTTAGACCACACACAATGGTTACTATTTGGCAAAGAATGCAGCATTCTGCAGCAACCAGGTCAAAAACACAGTATGTCAACTTCCAGTTAAGTTAAAAATAATGCAAAAATGTTTAACTTACATCTCCAAGACCTCATCAGCTTTTAATTTAAATGGCTGCTGGGAACAGTATACAAAATCATATTTTACGAAGTTTTGAAATCTAGGATCATCTTTCATAACAAATAATCCAATATAATTGAAGTTAACCTCTAAATGAATAACATCAACTACAATAAGGCACAAAGCACTTTACAGATAGAAGCTAAATATACTGAAACTCTGACTACCTTTGAAACTCCACCAGGAGATTTGCAAAAGAGCTGAGTCCCAGCCATCTCCCATCCATGCAGCCACAAGGAGCTATGAGATTTTCATCACTGAAGTCAGAGCAATTATTGGGCCCCCAGTCTAACTCCAGTAGACACTAATGCCTTTCACCACAAAAAGCAGCCAGCTCATTAGCATTCACTGGATGAGAAGCTTTTTTGGCTTTGTATGTTTTCTTTCTTAAAATTACTTTCGTCTCCACAGCCCCTGTACTTGCTGTAGCTGGGCACATCCATTACTGCACTATACAGATAGGCAGACCCATTTTCTGCTAAACACCAATATTATTTCAAGTACTTAGTATATTATTATGAAGTTTTGACAGGTTTCTGACAAGACAGGAAGAATATTTCCTGGCACACATGATCCCACAATCATCTAAGGAGGAAAGAATCATAAAAGAAAACAAAAATTAATTTTGCTTTAAACAAACATTTTCTTCTAAGGCTTTTCTTTTGAACGTGATTAAAATTTAAATTAAATTAAAGCTCTGGATCTGAAACAAATTCAAAACATTCTGTGATCCTCCAAAAGAAAACCAATTCTTTTCATATCATATTTGCAGATTTATGTCATAGGGGAAGAAGAAATTTGGCTGCAATAAAGACCAATTTAAATGCTCAAGAGGGAGTAAGACAAGCCCTCACAGTCACCCATCCTGCTACTAACATCTTTCCTACCACAACACACACTGCCATGATGTCCCTCGAATTTTTAAATCCTGCCTGCACAAGCTGTGACAGAGATCCCGAGGCAAAAATAAATATATCATATATAATTAAAGACTATACCCATATATTCACAGAAGCAGAGTTCTCACTCTTCTAATGCCTAAGGAAGAATACAAAAATATGACACTGCCTTGGGATACTCTCCTACTCTCAAACAAGTTTTAAGCTTAGGACATCCAGAGTCAGGGATAGTACTTGTTGTTTAACCATTTTTTTATTACATTTCCATCTGACCAATTCCTCTTGAATCCATGTAAACTTCAGCAGTCCCGAAGCACAGAAAGTTTCAGCTTTGCCATTTCCTTCTGCAGAAGTGATCAAACACAACTCTGAATGATAAGGTTAGTTTGAACTGGTTTTATACATGGAAGGAAGAGCACCCTGATAAAATAATCCAGAACAACAACAAAAGGCACAAGATCAGAGTTGCATAATGAAAATGATCACATTTATTCAGTTAAATAGTTTAAGTCTTCAGAGAATGAAATTCTATCAGCTGGAACAGAAAATTCAATAAAAATGTTTCATAAATCTGAGCAGAAGCTTTAGGATTTGACTCATTAGGCTACTCGTTCTCAATCTTCAAATCTTTCTCAAATATTTCTATGCTCCCAAACAGATCCTCACCACAACAAAATTTAAGTGCAGCTGCATAACACAGTATACTTTTTTAAGCAGAGGAGCAAAACAAAACACATCTCATGAGTAACTCTTAATCTGCCAGCAAATCAATTATAGAGAGCTTCTGTAAAAAGCATCTGAAAATCTGCTTCCAGTCAACACAACTTAGCCATCTGGTTCCCACAGATATCTGCCAGGAATGGGTTTGCAAAACCAAATTAACGGTGATTACACAAAAATATTCAAAATTTAATTTCAGCTTGCCAATCACTTTTATAGTCCTTCACATGCATGTGCAAAGAATCCTCCCCTCACCTCTTTGAAGTTAATGACATGTTTAAGCCACCCCAGAAAAAATGGCTAAAGCCACATTTAGCAGATTTGTTTTAAATTAGCTTTGTTGGTGTCACTACAAAGTGTTAGGAAGGACACAGCCACTACTGGGGCTCCACACATCCCTCAGTTAAAACACAAAGGGAGCTTTCCTTCAGTAGTGACTGAACTTGCTTTAAAGCAGAGTGATACCTCTATTTCAACTGCTTTGTTAATCCTGGATTAGTACAATTTTGGATATCAGAGGTGTCAGTTTACCTCCTGACAGTTATTTATTGTACATCTGTTCACCAACTGTTCCACCACACTTGTTGCCAGTAGCCCCAGTCTATTCTAGATGCTGTATGTGCAACCATTATAATACTCCTTCTCAATTTTTTTCTTTTTTCTCAGTATCCCAAACTGCCAGTTTGTAGAAATTCCCACTGTTTAATGACTACCAATACAAAGTTAATCTTGCAAGGCGCCACTCATCATCTGGCCCTTTTTCAGCAAGCACAATGAAGGATGCTGATAACCACACAGGAGGTACTAACCTTAGACAGATGTGCAAATAATCCTTTCACATGGGGATAGTGCTGCAATTTTATCCATCTCTATTTTTAAAACCAGGAAAAAATGTACAGAAATATTAGTTTTATATTTCCTCTTCTAAGACATGAAGTGAATTACAATACAAGGTGGAAATACTTCTCTTTTTAAAACTATCAGAGAGGTTTTTAAATCCATGCTTTAAAAAAAGGGCTAATAAAGATAAAGGGATGAAATTAGAAGCACCTGGATTACTCTGCAGCCAAAGTCTCATCATTCCAATAACATTGTTCCAATTCCTTTAATTTCTGTTGCAATCTTGTTGTACAAGTCTATAACTTTATATCTAGCTAGAAATACTGGAATGTCTGTCACTACTTCTGTTATCAGAACCAGGTTTTAAGGTTCAGAGCTCACATTTCTATTAAATGCAATATACAAATTTTTGGCCAAAAAATAAGAAATATTTTTCTTATGGCTTTTAATTTAAACAACAGTTTTAAAAAGAATTTAAATTGATTACTTGGACCCCATTTAAAGATGTACTAAAACCTACGTGTTATCTTTAGTCTTAGAGGAAAATACATGTGTAACACGTCCTAGCACATTAGGAAACCATATAATCATAAAAGTGTGTTAAAAAGCTCTAAATGTTTGGGTTCTGATCAAAGTAAAACATGAGCGCACTCCTGTAATGTAAATCAATAATTCAGGACCCCAAAACAGCGTAAATTAAAGCACAGAAAGCTGTGATGTTCTAATCACAATGGATATTAATTTACTTTTGAGACACTGGCTTCAAAATATAAAAAGATGACATGGACAAATCCAAACAGGGTCCAGGACGACTCCAGGAGCAGGCTTTTGTTTGTCTCCCTGTTAAACCTTTCCCACAGGATGTCACTATTGCTCCATGTCAGTGGGGAGCGTGACCGACGGACATTGGTTGGGGACTTCCACACTCCACTCTGCTACACGACACAGCTACTTAAGCATCTTCTAATTTTGTAAATAAGATTACAACAAAGACTGATCCATCCCAGCTGCCATGTTGCAAGCCCAAATATTTGCTGACTTTTAAATGAATTAAATCCTGTTACAGTCCCTCCAGCTTGAAAAACTGGAACACTAACAAACCTGGAAATAGCGATGTTAATGCCTGTGCATTGTGCCCACCTAAATACACACAATCCAGCTGAAAACATTAAAGAACATTCTTTCTTATATTCCTGCATTTTCACCTTTTAGGGCTATATAATTTATTTTCCAGATATTCATGCCATTGGATAGACTTTTTCCTAACAAAAGAGTGACATCTCGTGGAGACACAGAAATCCTGGCTCGAGCACAACTCATCTCCTCTGCATGGAACAGAGAGCAAACCCACCACTGGTTAAAAGCTGCAGCCCAAGCCCTGCCAGCTCCTGGTGCTGCGCTCACGTCTCATGTCTGGGAGAGAAGGTGCTCGACACAGATCCCCCATGGATCCAGACACTATGGGCATCCCTCTAGAGACAAGAGGTCCCCGCATCTCCCTGCCTTTATCCAGCCAGGCAACTCCCCACCCCACTTTTGTTTGGCAGTCAGATGTGTGACTTGTAGGTTTGGAAGTAACTTCTCACAATCACACGCTTCTGGCAAAAATGTCTGCAAGAAACCCAGAACCAGTGAGAATAAAGATGTTCCAAAATCCAGTGGGTCAAATTAGCCATAGCACACTAAAAGATGCAACTGAGATCAGCCAACTATACTTTCAAGACTTTAACTTTTTAGAATTGTTTTCAGTGTTCCTGCTCTGTTTAGTCAGTAGCTTATACGGGTGGATACTGTTTTTCAAAGGGGTTTTTGCATATTTATGCTTTGTTATAGCAAATATATTTGCCTTGATAAAGTAAAACATGAATGTTCATATTGTTGACAGTCCAAAAAAGTTAAAGCAGGGTTGCTGGGGTTTTTTTAGTCTTTTATAGTAAATACTTTCTTGTTATGAAAATGATGAGAATGTTTTGTACAGTCCTTTAGCCTGTTAGTGCTGCTTAATGGATACTGACACTTAGTGAACAATGGATTTGTAAAGTGCTGTGCCTGAAACAAGGCGTCATCAGCAGAAATCAGAAAAGAAAATTTCCCATTCTGCCATTACCATATATGCAATGTAACAGTAATGAAGACCAGGTGCACACATGTGTGAGTTATTTTATACAAGAACAGCAAAACTGTCACTGTGGTCAGCAGTCTGTGAAGAATATAAACTAGAAAAATTACAGCGTTGCAGAGGAAAACCCCCTAAAGTAATTACTGAAGTTTATTTAGCAGAATATGCACCTTTGCTACTCTTAAGGTATTAGTGCTCCTGTTTGCGTTACCCAGTATTTTAAATAACCTACCATCTTCAGACCCGCAGTTCAAACCAATTATGCTGCCTTTTATTGTGCTCAAGATTGAATTAAAGCCAAGAGGAAAATATCCCACGTCAACAACCCACTGATCCCAAATATTCCACCTCAGTTGTTCTGCTCTACGTGTTCCAAAACAGCCATTCAAAATGATGCACGATGAGTCCAGCACTCCAAGATAAGGAATCAATTTCCATTCACAAAAATGATGGATTTAATAATGCATCTGCAACTTTTCTGAGAAAACTCTGAATCTTGCAATATTTAATGATTTTTCATGGTAGCAAAGCTAAGGTTAGAATGGAGACGAATCAGAATCCATAAGGCAAATTATTACACCTTTCTTGTAAAATGTCTCAAGATATTAAAGACCATCTGATAATTAATTTTGGCAGCTGACACTTGGCATGGACAGCTCTTTTGCTTAAACTCTGTGAGGAGGTACTATAGCAGAAACAATTAGAAATACTGAAGAGGACAACAACTCAAACCACGCTGTTACAGTATAATATATTCTGCAATTTGGCCAAGAGCTCTATCAACAACAAAATTTAATCCCTTTCTTTTTTCACCGGAATAATCATCTTTCTCCAAGAGCAAATAACCTGTATTGGTTCTCTAACTGCTCTCTGTATACACTGTTCAAACTGCTGCTGTATGGTAATGTCAGTAAAATACTGGAAAACTGCTACTGGAAATCAGCTTTCTGAACTCCTGGCATACTTCAAATGACTGAAGGGATTATCTTGTTGCCCTGAGGTTTTCCACATGTTTTCACACACCTTGCTAAGTTTTAATCATCACTAACTATCAAAAATTCATATTCAGTCTCGTGGGTCTAAAACCAACCAGATCTGAAGTTTCTAAACAGCCTCAGGAATCCTCCGTGTCAACTCCCTTTGAGGTGCCTAAGAATCAAACAGCCTCCTTAGCAATAAAGGAAAAATAAAAACACAGATATAAACTTATGATGTCAGCGTCTCAAATCAAAGGAAAACATAACAAAACCAGCTGTAAAAACATGCAGAAAGAGTGGTCATGTAGGAGTTAAAAAAACCTACACAAATTATAAAGCATATATTACGGCTTCTCATTTCAGGCGTGATACCACAAATCTTAATCATGCAAAGAACTGCTTTGTTTCCTCATCAAAAGATAGGGAACTAGAGGGAAGTTTTAGCTCATTTAACTCATTGTTAATGACAGTGCAAGAATTCTTTCATCAAAATAATTTAAAGTAATATATTCATTCCTTTATATCTAATTAAAAATATCCTGGAGGGTGAATCCAGATAAACCCACAGTCACCTTGGCAAAGATGGGTTTGGTGAGGTCTCAAAATGCAAACCCCACAGGCTGCTGACACAGGATGAGAGACAGGATGGAGAAAGTCTGCAGGAATCTGCACCAACTCACCACCAAAAACAGCTCTGCTAAGACGGTTCTTTTTACGTGTGGGGGACTTAGCGATAGGTGTAAAGGCAGAAATCACAATTATTCATATTCCCTGATCATATCCCTCCTCTAGAAGTTGGCATGGAAAGAGAATGAAAGAAAGATTGCAAGTAACTCTCCAGTGTTGTTCAGCACTGGAAGAAAAAGAAATCCATTCCAGCTCCATACAGGACTTCATGAGTCCAATCCAGTGACTGAAGAAGTGAACTGGCCACAATTTGAATCAGACACCAAAGACACAGCTGAACTACTTGAAATGCAATGTTGATTCCCCAGCCTTTTCCATAGCAGAATGGAGCTTAAACAAATTGGCACCATGAAGAGAACAGGTTATGCTTAAATAAAGCAGAAGTCACCGAGAAAAAAAGCCCATTAAATACTGAATTGTTTAATTTCTCAAACAAATTA
>VZTI01004617.1:3658499-3715254 GCA_013397865.1 Struthidea cinerea
CTCTGTAGTATTGACTGCCTGAAGCTGACGCTCCCTTGCTAAATGCAGTGCAGTTCAATTAACAGCTCTTCAATATACAATTTAATTTTTCTTTCATCTTGATCCACAGCCGTGCTCGAAATGAGGAATGTTGGAATAGATGTACTTTAAATATTGAAGCAAGTCTTTATAAATAAATCTATCAAACTTGTAATGATTTCTGTCATAACGGGACCAAACAGATGAACCTGAATGTCTGTGACTTTCAGGTTTGTGCATTGTTGTTCTCAGCCTTATTCCCTCAGTGAATTCCTGGTGTGGGGGAAGGCTCCAAAAACTCCCCCAAAGCAGTGGAAGAGCTTTTCCCTTACTGCACCATTCTTAGAAATTAGAGGAACAGATTTCTGCTGATGTTTTATAAAGTCTTTTGCATGTAAAAATCCAACTTATCACTTATGTCACAACAACTGTCTCAAGGAGTTTTAATATTTCTCTGATTATTTAAGGAGGTTATCACAGAGAGACGTACATGGCACCAGTTTCCATTACCAAATGTGCACTCCACTGAGAGACAACCAATCCCGAATTGAAAAGTAAATATTTAATGCAAAAATACTACCCTGGATACCATTTTCCCCCCTGCAGTGTGAATGTACATAGTACACTTCAAATTTTCTCTAGGTAGTCATGCCATTTCAGAGGAAAATGTAAGGTTAATTTAACCAGGACAGAATGAAATATTTCATTTCAAAGTTCCTCTAAGTGGGACACTGCTGAAGGAAGCTATTAATATCTCTTACAGCGTGCATGCTCAAGGAAACACTGTGGATCAGCTCATTTCTCACAGGTATACTACACAGCTTTCCAAGTGGGAGGATTTACTACTCTTCCTCAGAAGGGAAAACACTCCTCTTTCAAGCTAGAGGCATTTTCTACTCTTTAAACAAATTCACAAAAACAAACCTGTTCATACTTACTGCCTTAGATAGCAGAGAAGCACTGCTGACATGGAGGGCTACCAGCCTGCACGAGATGAGCTGCGCAGCCAGAGAGGCTTTGGCGAGAGAAAATAAACAGCATTGCAAGAACAGAACTCAGTTTCAGATGAACTCAATCAAATGTTCTTAATTAATAGTTAAGTGAATAGTGAAATACACAGGTTTACCTTACTTGTGTCCGGATTTGTAATGGTATTAGTTGAGACGCCAAGATTTTATTCTTAATTGTTATATTTCTTTCTTCTTCACGTATTTTTAATCATCTTATCTAGATTATCACTTTGAATGCTGAAAAAAATCTTTATAAACTAACCAGTCTCATTACTGCCACCATTTCATCTTTCCCTTTATTTCTAGTCCTACATTTTAAAAAAGTATCTCAGTACTGTATTTAAATTGTCACAGAAATAACATTCAGCATTTACAGCAATTAACTCATCATTACTGCAAATAACTACACTAATTGGGATGCTCCACAAACCTGCAACACTGCAGAATTAAAAATAAACACAACAGAGATACAATTTACAACTAATCTATACTTACAATTAAAGTTAGTTTCAAGATTTATTTCATTCTATTATTTTTTATTAGCTACAGCAGATAGTAAATGGGGTGTACTATGTTCTGCTTTGCAAACACCTAGATTATAAAACATAATTACACAAATTAATTAGAAATGAGCACATACATTCATGCCTTTGTTTGTAACCATAACATGTTAAACATGACTATATTAATGAGCAGCTCCTAAAACTTGTAAGCTGATATAACTGAGGAAAATATTAAAGCTGCCTGACCACACAAGCCATAAACGTCACAGAAAGGGTCACCGCCACTTCAGATCTCTTCAGATGTCCTGTTTGGCAGCTGCAGGCAGTGTGCAGGTCCTTCCTCTGCACAGCAGAGTTACAATGGTGTGAGAACTCTCAACACCCAAAGCAGAGCACAAGTGCAGACTGAAATTTTCCCTGAACTGGGTCTTGTACTTTCTTTCCCACCTACTCTCAAGGGTTCTCTGATGTCAAAGAGCCTAAAGTCTCTTCAGTTCTGCCCACTGACTGGAAAGTTGGTTCAAAGCTTATTTTGCCTGGCTCCAGTAAAAACAAAGTAATAAAAACCACCCCAAATACTCATTTTGCTGCATTAATTCCATATTTTTATTTGATAAGCAAAATTTCTTGTTGAAGTTAATGCTCAGTCTCAGTGACCCCAAATGAAATACAGGAAAAAACAAGTTTAGCACACTACCTCCAAAGGTGATTATCAAGTTAAAAGGGAATTAAAGGATGAGCAGAAATTAGAAAGGACAGTAAATTAAACAAAAAGTATGGTGCTTTAGCTTTATAGTAATAAAAGATTTACAGATGTAATTGACAAGCACATAAATTAATAGTACTTTTTAAGCACTCTACTCAGCAAGTCTGTTTTCAATACATCTCCTGCATTTCTGTTGAACTCCAGCTTTGTTTTATGTCACTTATGCTGCTCTGTAGTCATATAAGCCTGATAATTATCTTCAGTTTTATAAGCCATTGTAGATCACGAAACAAGTCAGTGCTTCTTTTGATGCCCTCACATTAGTCCCTTGTCACTGTTAAAACTGCAAGTGATCCAGCAATCACTTTTTATTCTTTTTTCCCTTCTTTTTAATGCATAACAATTCTGCACTTGTACTACACCACCCTGGAGTTACTATTTTCCTGCTCTACTATATTTAGTGTTACAGTAGGACCTTAAGATTTTTGGGTTTATCATCAAGTATCCTTTAAGCATCATCACACTGTCACAGCACTGCAGATCCACAAGTAGGAAGAAAATAATCTCTCTACCTTTGGTTCCCTGCCCTGAACTCAAATAAAATATATTTCTGTACTTCAAAAGATTCATTTACCATATTGTCAGACTGGTTACAAGCCTAAGAAAACAAATCTTAAAGAACTGATTCTTCACATTGCAGACTCTATGACCCATCAAATCAAATTCTTTGGTATCTGGAAACATCTATAAGTCTAAAGCCACGAATGCTGAGTCACCTCTTTGGTTTTGTTTTAATTTCTGGGCAATTTTTAGGGTAAAGGCCCATTTCACAATCATGACAGAGAAAACCAAGACAAGAACACAACACACACCGGGTTAGCAACAAGTGTGCACTGCACTTAACAAGCAAGACTGTGTTTTGTTATGAAGCATTCTGTTTCTTCAAAGTGTTGGACGAGCTACAATTATTGCCCACTAACACACTGCTTGCAATACCAACAGATATTCCATCCTGTTCACTTCTGATAATGAAATAAACTAATGAAGTTGGGGGGTTCATACGAAAAACTAATTACATGAAAATGTGTAAGTTCCTGAACATAAGCATGAGGCTTTTGTTTACTTTTTATAAAACTGAAGCAACAAATCTGGGGACAAAAATGACCCACCAGATTTCACCACAACTTCCCCAAAAAAAAGAATGATCAGAGTGCACATTAAATCATTAGCGAGACACAGCGCTGCCTGTTCAGTTTTAAGATGCGGAGAACGAAACTCATTGCGGAGGCAGAAGAGGAGCAGTGCCATAATTACGAGGCAGTGCCTGTGCAGCCCAGTTAATGCCGTGGTTTGACAGTGCAAGGCTATTCCTGCTCCCCCGAGCCCCGCTGCAGACAGGGTTCACTCTAATTGGTTCCAAAGCACAACCCACCACCAGCAGCTCCTCCAGCTCAGGAATGGTAATTTCCACACGACTGTAAAGAGTGTTTGCAAACAATACAAACACGGTAATAAGAGGCTAGGTGGGTAATTAATGTGGTTACAAAGCAGCTTATTTGCATTTTTATTTAAAACTGCCTTCTTTAAAAAGCTGCTCAGATTTCTTTTTGCAAAAGGAGCCTTGGTTAAGGAATAGAGCAGTAATTACTCTCTTTAGGGGTTCTTTTATACATCCTTTAGGGAATTAGAATGAAAAGATAAGCAGAATTATAAAGGGAATCATGTAAAATATGAAATGCACTATAAACACTTAGTACTGTATTTACCATAAGCTAAGCTTGTCTTCTTCATTAATGGAATATATTACAAGCTTATGTTACAATCAGATTAATTGTGAAGATGGCTTAAAAAAGAATATATATCCAGACACTTTAATTCCTCCTCTCCCAGAACTGACAACGAGAAATCCAGCGACAGCAGAACTCACTCTACGTAAGAACACATCTACCTGGACTACAGTAAATAAGTTTTCAACATCCGCAACATTAAATAGTTTCATAAAACACATTCTGAGAGAGAAAGGTTCAGGAAAAGACCAAACCCAAGTTACACTAAATATATAAATTATCAGAGAAAACCCAAACTTTGCATCCTATAAGCTACACTGAAGTCAATGTACAAAGTCTACTTTTTTATAAAGACAGACATCCCCAGACAGGTTGGTGATATAGTTGAGCACACAGTGTCTCCTAGTGACTTTTAATTGAAGACCAAGCATGAAGTGCAGTTTTAAAAGGGGTTATCCTGAGGTCTGTTACTGTCGGGGGGGGGGGGGGGTCTTAAATTTTTTTTTTTTTTTAAAAAGCTCAAACTGCATTTAAGTAGTATTATTATAAAGCTTTAGGCATGGTAGGGATTTTGTGACTCACATTTCCAGATTAAGAACAGCAGGGCTGTGCTAAAGAAACAAATTACCAAAAAGATCACTTCAACATTTCTATGTATAAAATTCTGCTGACTGAAGGAAAAAATTAAGGAATAGTAAAATACTGTGACTTCTTTCAAAATTACATTTTAGAAATTTTTTTTAATACACGTGTAGCAGATATTGGACGGTGAAGAGAATTATGAGAGTAGAAGTAATTTAGTCAACTCAAAAGAAAACTCTTTTCTTTACTGGAGGAAATCATGGCAAATTGTCTTACGACATTAAAAACCTTGCAACCTCAGCTATGGGAGCGCTCAGTTTCTATCAGCTGTGTACAGCCTTATGAATTCATACACACCTGGGTGCTGACAGGTTTGGGGTGCAAACAGATTTAGGGCTTGTTCCTGGATTTGGGCAAGGGTCAAGGTCTAAGGGTTATCTCAGGTTTGGGGGTTGAAAGCTGTTAAAAGCAGCATCTCCCCAGTGCAAAGAGCAGCAGCAGCCAGTGCACCCTGTGAGGTGCTGGGCACGCTGCCCTCTCTGGCTGGTTGCTTCATCATAATAAATAATAAAACTCTACCAGTTGTATGCATCCATACAGTACCAGTGCAGAGCTAACTGCAGATGAAGATGTAAGTATGAAACAGGTCAGCTGTAGCCAGTACATCACCTCTCCAAGTAACTGATATCAGTATTCAGGAGGATGCCCAGCCCTGAAAGTTAGGGGCTTAACACATCTGCTATATAATTCAGACTCTGTTTTACAGCGGTTTCATTACTAACCATAAAAACTGTAACAGTGGAACTGTATAAACAAACTGAACAGTGTTTTTACTGTAAAACATGAATGTAATATAAATATTTGCCTTTCCCTTTTCTCAGCATCTGTAATGAAATCAAATTCATGCCATATGTTTATGGTGTAAAAAAAAAAAAAATCTCAACAATCCATCCATGTAAATGTTGATTATACTGTTCCATGTTTTTAACTTCATGTGAGGGGATTTTTTAGCATCTGTATTTGGAAAATAGCTTTGCAGCACACACATCACTCTCTTAAGGTTTCTCAACTGAGCAGATTACTCACAGAAACTTACTGAGTTCTTAAACATTATGGCCAAAATCTGGTCCCAATGAGTTGTTGCTAGCACCAGGACTGGTTAATGTTTATACTGTCAGTCCTCCACGAGTAACATAAGGTCTGATTGCATTGCAATTAGTTAATTAAAAGATTCCTTCATTTCAGAAAAATCTGGATCACACCCTTAAGAATCAAAATAAGCCTTATAGTCAGCAGAAGCAATAATTCTTTAGTTGGAGTGTCCACAGCTGCAAGTGAGACAAGTTGATGCAGATTTTTTTTTTATTGCATTACCAGTTCATTTAATACAAGATACTGCCCCTTCCTGAAGGCCTTTTCCCCCCAGCAAGGTTTGGATAACTACTTTTAACTTCATTCTTCAGCATGGGCACTGCTCAGGCATTGCAAAATGAAATATGTCCATATATTGCAGGTTTTTCTAATTGTATGTGACACTGCGAGGGCCTGTGAGCCAGCAATGCATAGTTTAGGATATGTTGCTTTGAAACAAGACAATTCCTTATTACAAAACAATAACAGAATATTGGAAGTAATATTCTCACAGAAATGCATGTGCTTTACTTGTAGGTTATTCTGAAACACTTCCTATTTTGAAGATTATTTTTAACAACTTTTATTTAGCACCACTTTGAAACCCTTTGATTCTGTACTAACAGACTGTGGCTTCAGTCAGTATTTACTGCATCTCCAAAACCATCTTCTAGGCACTCTTTAGCTTCTCCCATAAATGAAAACCTGTCACTAACCATGAGGAGGTTTACAAAAAATTCTAAACCAAGGAGAGCAATGGAGACAAAACACTACATGGGAAAACAGAGCCCCTTCCTCGAGGTGGAAACACACACAGTGACCACATGGAAACTGTAGCCCATGGTCTGGCAAATGTGCCCAGTTGGCTTCTTGTCTTTCTGCCCTTTATAAGATCACAATTGGAATACAAAGACTCACTTATCAGGTTTTAATTTCATTCAGTTACTTAATCAGCAAGAATATAAACCACTCCTTTGGTGAAGAATACTTCAGGGGAAAGGAATACAGCAAGGAGTCACGTTTGTTTGGTTGGTTTTCTTCACAGCTTTTCTCTTCTCTTGTCACATCTCTACCTTGTAAGTCTCTACTTAAAAAGCAAACTCAAACGTCCTTTTTACAGTTTAATCTAATCTTTAATGTAGCTGTAGGTTTAACACTGAGAGATAATTACCAAAGAAACATTATACTTTTTATGAAATATTAAACTTACAATTTATCTTTTAATATCTACTTCAAAGAATATTTGACAGGAATAAATAAATGAGAGCTTCTTGGCAAGAAAAGCTGTGATTTATGAAACATTTTATTCATTCATATTCCTAAGTATTTTCTTGAGAATACCACTAACATCTGGAGCTACGCAGTCTTATCCAAACATTCTACTCATACTCAATTAGAAAATTATATCAATAATAATGTAAAATAAATTACCTAGCCTCTCTTCCTGGAGCATAGATTTCCACGTTCGTCAGAGCGACTATGTGTACAAACAGCACTGTAGTGTTTTTCATTAAGCCTCAAAGTCAATTAAGCCACGAATTGGAACAATCATTCCTCCTTTGGAAAGTATTGATATTTTTCTTGGCTGCTTTCAGGCCTTTTCACTGCTCAAGGAGAGATTTATGTTTGACAATTTCTTTCTGATTAAAATGAATCATAACTCTAGAATTCTAATTTCCTCTTTTCCGAGCAAGAAATTATCAAACAGTTTTAAATTGATATTGAACGTCATCGTGCATGAACACTCATTTTGGAGATATCAAATGTAAAGCTATACTGATCTCTCTTTTTATCTGCTGCCTTTACATGCTTTCTGTTCCTTTCCCTGTCTATATATATGCACGTGTATAAACATTAGATTGCACCAATACAATCAACCATACCCCTCCATAAAAATTATATTTGACAGAGCAGCCAGACCAGCCACATTAAAACTTGTCACAATGCTTTACACAAGGCAATTACCCTCTCTTTGCAATATTAGCAAAATTCTGCTGTAGTTTAGAAAGAAAACAACTGGAATGCTGCAGGTTGCAAACGAATGTCAGTTAACCGAAGTAATTAGCAAGTTTATATGGATAATCCCTATTCAAATGGCTCAAACTCCCTATAAAACAGCTCTCCAGGCATAAATTGTTACAAACAAAGGTCTCCAAATTTGTCTACAACAACCAGTTAAGATCAGTTTGCATTTGCTTTTTAAACATAATGGCAGCTAATCTGAAAAAAAATCTTATTTTCTCCCATTATTTCTGCTTTTTCCTCTAAATCTAAACAATTGGATTTTCCCAAGCCATTTAGCCATCCCATTTTGTCTCTATAAACTTCATTTTCAGCTTTCACTACAAGCAAACTGAAACTGCATCTTTTGCCTAACAACTTATTTCATACAACAGGCCCAGAGCAGAGCTGTGTTTCTGCAGACACTCAGTCAGTGGCATTCCAGACAGGGATGTCACAAACAGAATCACCAAGGGAACGAGCTGGGTGGTTTTCCTTAGTACTGTTATTTTATGTGGAGTGTACTTTATTTTCAAATGCTGCATTACACTAGGTTTGATTTGGGTTTGGTTTGGTTTGTTGTGGTTTGGCAGAAGTGGGGGTTGGGGTTTTAAGAATTACGGTTTTTTCCATATATACTTCAGGTTCTAGTAAATACAGGCCATCAACTAGATAATTGTACCAAAATTTTGTTACACACTTTTAGTTATTTTCTCTTCTTGCAAAGTATGTGGAACTCTTTCACATCAATGAAGAATGGAAAAGGAAATATTCAGTGTCCAACATCTAAACCTTGAGTACTAAAGGATACTCAAGAAAAGTATGTCCCACGGAAAAGTCAGCCTAGGGTACACACTGCTTTTGATAATACACATGTTCTTCTAGAAATATCAGTTATATTACAACACAGTAGTAAAACTCCACACTTAGGACAGGTGAACACACTAGAACTCAATTTGGCAATGGTTTGGGGGTTTTTTGTGATAAGAGCATATTTCATGCAAATTAAAAGAGGTTTGGGAACTCAGCTGAAGAGTAGGAACATATTTATCAAATTTCTACCCCTCAAATTACTGGAGGAACATTGTATTTATAGTGCAGCTCAGAGACTTAATCTCAAAGATTTACAAGAAAACATAAAACAAGTAGGTAGCACTATTCCTACTGAAAACACTACCTGAATACCATCAACACAAGGCTTTGTAAGGCTGCAACCTAACCAGCTGTATTTTTCTTTAAATTGATTCCAAATTGAAAAGTAAATCAATTTCCTTTCAATAATTTTGCTTTCCCTAGGAACAGAGGAGACAAAATTCTGTGCATGCTTTGAAGTTCTTTCTAGCAGAACAGTTGCAGCTACATACTGAGAATTCATCTGAATCATATGCAGAGGTTGTTGAAAGTTTTTTAAACTCTTTCATTTTAAGGAAAGAATTTTCAATTAACAACTTCCTGTAGTTACACCTATAAGCTAAAAATTAATATTTTACATCAATATTTTAATATTAGAAGCTAATCAATCAAATTAATCTTTGTCTTTTTGTTTTCAGTAACTGATTTTGGGGCAGGTTTTTGTGTTTGTTTTCCTCAAGATTGCTTACAATTTGATGTAAATTTTAAGCATCTTGTAATTCATCAACTAATTCTCTCCTGGTTACACACTCCAAGTAATTAAAGTTCAGTAATAACTTATTCTTTCTGCTCCAGCACCTGCATTTCATTTGTTTATTTTCCCAGAGTCATAAATCTGAGGGACTGTCAAAGTGCCATAATATTAGTGCAATAATCAAAGTTAATTAGTCCCTCTCAATAAACAACAACAAAGCCATTACAAAGATGCATTGAAGGTTTTCCAGCTACCCAGTTTACAGATGAGACTCTTTTTCTGAACAATTACAATTTGAAAACTGCTAGTAAATAAATGTAGTCTTTCTGAAGTAATTTGACCTTCAATGTTCTTCACTCAATTAACAACTCATTAACTTTTGGTGAAATAATACAGGTATTAAGACAAGTATTCTGAACTCCCATTGTCTTCAAAATGCTCAGAGATATGGTTAGGATTTAGGGGGTAATGGGATATTTTTCAAATAAAAGGTGCTCGCCACTGCCTAATTTTAGTTAGATAAAACCCATATGAACAGCCATATTTAGCTGGACTGGGACTATCAAATTCAAACAACAGAACATCACCAAATCCAGTTCTATTGGAAGAGAACATTCTATGCTGGCCTCTAGAATTCTCTTGGAATTCCATGCTATTGAAATAAGAAAAAAAAAGAAAAGAGAGAGTTTTAATGGGATGAAAGCAGCAAGGAAGACATTTTTCCCAACCAACCGTTTACTGCAAATCATTCATATGATCTGGGCAAGAGAAAAAGGCCTAAGTCCAAAGATTATTTTTTCATGAAACTTGTTGTTACAAAACCTAGCAATATTGTAAGCATCACTTATCTGGAGATATGTGTAAGTAAGTACCGTTTGTTTTGCATTAATAAATATTATAATTATCTGTAGACTACTTATGTGTAAATATTAATACTACTGAGTGCTCTCCCATGTCATCTGGGAGCAGTTGAAATACTTTGAGAGCTCAGGAAATAAAAGCAAAACACTCATCACTAATTTTAGCTGGAAAGAAATAAAAATCCAAGACTCTAATCCTTTGGTCTTTTATTCATTTAAGTGTAGAGATGTCACCACATTCCCTCCTGGAAGTCAGCAGTCCCAGCAAGCTCAGACAAAAGTAGCCTGCAATCCTTGCTAGGCAGTAAATGATTGTGGGAGGAATAAATTAAGACAACTGAATATATTTTAATAAGGACTTTAGGAGATCATTAAAAAAATGGGGATCAGAGAAAGTTAGGAGTCAAAGACCAACAAGGGCATAGATGGGACTGAAAAGCTTGTGTTTGTGTGACAAAAATGGGAGAAAAATGAAAGAAAGTGGGAAGAAGGTGGAAGGAAAAAACCATTGAGACAGACTGCCTGGCAGCAGGGCTGCTGGGCCTGATGGACTCAGAGAGAAAAGGAGAAACATTCTTGTGTTTGAAAAGTGCAAAAATGACCCTCTGAAATCTCTCACTGTGGAAAAACTATGGGCAAAACAGTGGCTGTTTCAGAGGACTGTGTCCATCCTCCTTTGGTTAGTAGTTCACTTTGGTTCTGGAAATGCTCTTTCTTATGAACCAAGCCTCAGTGGTTCTTCCAAATGCTTTTTTTTCCCCTTACAGAGCATCCACAGGTAACATGGGTAACAGCACGTCAAGCCTTGCAGTCCAACACACTCATAAGGAATGAAAAACCTCTACCACCCATGTACCAGCAACGGAGCAGGATGTTACAAAATAAGACAAATTACTTTTTCCTTAGATTCTTGCATGGCAGCGCTGTATCTGTTTAACTGCTTGCCCTGCACAGAAGACTTCCCATCTTGGAGAGCACAGCTCCGCGTTGGGCGCTGTGCGCGTCACTCACCCACTCCCGCAGGATGCGCTGCACGGCGTCGTTGCCTCGCGCCAGACTTCTGCAGGCCAGGATAACGCATGCCCCATGCAGTGCAAGGGACTTGGCAGTTTCAAAACCTAGGATAAAACATTGTCCTAGTCAGAAACAGATCCCAATAGCAACACAGAGCTATAAAATTCCCTGAAAATCTGAGCCACGCATTTAAGTACAGTTAGGCTTACCTGCAGTGTGGCAACCTGACAGTCACCTGGACTCAGCTTTTAAAAGCACACATGAAGAAACACAGACACTTCAATTTGGTCAGGTCTTTCGGACAGTAATTGTATACATTTTGTGCAAAACAGGTTTGGCATCTTCAAAAAACAGACTCAGCTTCTCTGCCTACCAGTGTCCTCAGCTTTTCCAAGAGCAGGATTGTATTTGCCCCTTCCCTGTTTGACTGTGAACAATGTGCCATACAGAGAGACTGCAGAGCCACTGTGCCTGGCAACTTCACACTGGAAGCGTCAGAGTATCCAAAACTGAGCTCAGGGCTCTTTAGACGCACAGTTAGCCTCGGAGTCATCAATCTGAGGACCACCTGTGGCAGGGGGAACAAAACATTCTGTTTCACTGTTCAATTCACTAATGAAAAGCGGCATAGAAGTCGGTCCAAAGTAAACTTCATTAAATGGGAAAAAATCTGTGAGAATTTACACCAGGAGATGAAGACTTTTGGGGGAAGCTGAATGCCCATGAAGTGCAGAGAACTGAGCCAGAACCTGGGTTTCTATCAGGAGTGAGCTACTACATATTTGTGATGCACTCAATGGTATCACTGGGTGTCCATCTCCATGGAGAACTGTGACAATGCCAGGAATTGCCTTCTAGAGAGGCATAGCGTGGCTTAATGAGTTCAATTAGAAAAGCTTAAACTAGGAAAGAATCAAACTGAAATGCCCAACAATTTGAGTATATGAAGAAGTCGAAGAAAAGAGGCATTTGCTTTAGCTTTATGATAGTTAAAGCATGTTCATGATTTCCTGCTAGAAACTGTTTACCAGAAAGTCTATTAAGATGTGCTGTCTCACTTCCAAAACACCCTGGAGCAACAAAATCCAGTTACAGCAGAAAACATAACTTACATTATAGAAACAACAGACACCAAGACAAATTTATACAATTTTCTGCAATTACATACTTACGGTATTTAAGTCCAAGCAATTTTCCTGTATCTCTTTTAAAGCCATTCACTGCACCAAGCAACTTTAATTACCTGGATAATTCATTGCATGCACATGAATTCAGCTACAGCATATGCAAAGATTTCCCTTGTTCCTAATTCCCCCTTAAGCATATTTAACTAGAATTTTTTATGTAACTAATATAAGACGTACCAGGGTACTATCAGCTAGCTGTTATGCTTCTTGTTTTGCACAAAAATACACTTATTTTGACTAGCTGACCGTATTATTAAAAGCTAGTTGGAATGCCTGGGAATAGTTTTGCTATTGTTAAACAAAGATCAAGAGCTGGTGACCAGATTAATTAGCAAAGCGTGATGATGTTTTGCTCACTCTACCCCATGTCACACTGTGCAAAATAATAAACTGTGCAAAATAATAAATTCTGTGCCATTCTCCCCTATAGTTAATAACTTGATACTCATTATAAACTAAGCAAGTTACATGCTGTGAGTTCAGTACATTTTATGCTATCTCGACTCTCCCCTGCAGACTTGAAGATCAGTGTTAAGCACTTCTCTTTAGGATGTCTTTGCTCTTCTCTGAGCTTCCAAAGAATGATCCTCCACCCTTAGGCAGACATGTTCTGGATCTTTATATGAAATCATGTGCTGAAAAAACCTCCGTCTGAATGCTGCCACAGGTGAAGTGCTGATGTGTCTCCCCATCAGACATATTTTACACTAATTCACAAACACTCCTGCACTTTATTTACGACACTTAGATACATATGCAACTTCTAACTGGAACACCTGAAGGAGGAGTTTAGAAGCACCTCAGTATCCAAGTCTTTTCACAGCTTTAGCTCTCTGGTTCTTCTGCAACAATTAATGCTTCTTTGCTCCCCCAGTATCAAAAAGCTTAGACAGGGGGGAAAAGCTTCTAGCAGGGTGGAAAACATTTTCTGTCAGATTCACTCCGCTAAGCTAAGTCAACAGCATTTGTTCTTCAGCAAAATGCAGCTATATTTTCAATATACAGTAAATTTTAAAACCTCAGCCTAACACATGGATCAAGTACAAAACTATTTAAATTCTATAAATAAAAATCTTACCTCTCTATAAAAACTACTATTGAATCACCATCCACACTGAACGTGGTTTCATACACCGAAGTTAAACCACGAAGATCATAAATACCCAAACAGTAAAACATTTTAAAAAAACCATGGTGGGGTTACATAGAAAGAGAAGTCTAAGTAACTATGTAAGGGACATGCACAATTAAGGAACCAGAGCAACCTTAATTCTACCCACAAAAGTACCTCTGTGGACTTCAGAAGAACCAAAGATTTTTTTAAAACATCACTTAATCTGAGACTGCCACCACTTAGTGACACAGCCCTTTCACAGTGAAGGGATATTAACAGCAATGACATTAGTTTCTTTTCCAAGAAACAAGTGATATCCTCCAGTGGTGAATCTTCCCTGTAGCACAGCACTAGGCTATTGCACAGCTATTTAACACAGGTAAAAGAGATAGCACAGCCCACTGCCAGCAAGTTATATACTAGTCGTGGGAGTTTTAAAAGTAGGAAAAACTACACTAGAAAAACAGCACAGAATTACAGACTTGGGCATCAAGGACAACCAATTACAAGGAATAAAAGAGACTCTTTCCCCAAATGTGACAGGAGAATAATATACTTAAATAACGTCCACTTTGGAAAAGTAATCACTGCATTGTATGGAGTATTTAAGTATACTATTTTGAGCAAATGTTTTATAAAACTAATTTCAAGCAATTGCCCTGGAAATCTCAGGTTTGTGCTGAGATCAACTACTCTTGCTGCTGGTGCTGCGGCTGAACGAGCTCTAATCCGACACTCAGAAGTGAAAATCCTCTTTAAGAATAAGACATACATGGGGATAAACATTATGGCACAGTTCTACATCACCAGCTAACCTAAAGGACTGGGAGCAGAACTAACAAGAGAGCTACAAGCCCATGGGATTTGCTAGAGACATTTAAAACCCTTCAGCCCTTTCTTACAGCATTCGTTCATAAAGACTCAGAAATTAGCACTCAATTTCATTCTTCATCTTCTATGATGATTGTTCAATACTCTCACATTCCTGGATATCTGCAGTCGACTACTGCCACTGAATTTTGGTGCAGATTTTCAGCTAATGGTGTCAATTAAGAAGCAGTTAGCATCGCTCAATTAATGCCAACTACACTGTGTCAACACACACCAGATGAGTACAGGGCCCTGTCCAATGGTGCAACCTCCTCTGTAAAATGGAGAAGGGGATTCACTAAGTGGAAAAGTATTTCAGTGATTTCTTGTTTAAACAGACAGCATACAGTCCATCAGTCACTGGGGGACATTTTGTAAAGAATTTGCACTAGGCCTTTACACATTTTAAAACATTCCTTTATTTCAAACATGAGGAAGTTTAAATACAGAAGAAAAATTCAAAAATATTTTAGACAACAGCAAGTTTTCTTCAGCATCTCTACCTTTGCCCAAATATTCCAGGATACCTTGGAGCTGTCCTTTACAACACATCTCGAACACAATGATGTCATCTTTCTTTGATGCTTAGTTCTCAGTATAAAAGCCTACAGGGTTTGCTTGCAACAAATGGTCTTTAAAACTCAAAACAGACTCTCATCCCACCTGCTGCATCTCAGCAAACAGACTGTTTTCTGATTTTTGGGACTCAAGAGAACTACATATAAACAAAAAAGATCCTTGTGTCCTAGGAATCACTTAGATTTCTTCAAACTTGGAAGACCGAAACACCAGTGACAGTGAATCAGTTCATCTTATTCAACACTTCCACAGAAAAGGAGTAAAGAAGATTCAAATGTGCTACAGATAAAGTGATAAAGAATTTTGGGTAAGCTTCTTTTCAGGCAACACTGAGGTGTGATTTAGAGAAGAATCTTCTGCAACCAGGATCACTGCTGCCTGTGTCGGTGGTTCCAGAGTGCAACGTCCAACAGAGCTTGCACAGGCACACGCATAACATCACATCATTGACAAACGCTCACATTTCAGAGCCAAAAAAGCACCATGCATTCCATATCAGGATACCTTGGCCGCATCCACTCTGCTTCAGTACAGATATTTAGGATAAAATCTTAAGAGACATATTATTCAGCTTGCTCCAAATGCAAGTTTTCAAGCAACTAAAGCACCAAGATATTTTAAGACTCAATTTAAAATGAGCAATTCCCATGGAATACTAATGCTGCCTTTGTTTCCATGTGTTTGCAGGCACATGGCAATGACACATACTGATATTTTTCATTGCAAAGTGTGATGTTGTATGAAAGATACATCCTGCCTCTCCCTTTGTGTGTAAATTGGACAAACGTGTTTTTCTTGGAGTCATGAAGCACAGAAAAAGCCAACCCAAACTAAACAGGATGAGTAATGCATTGGTTCTGCTTTCCATCTAACCAGCCCAAAAATATGCACTCCTTACGTTTTTTTGCAATACACTGCCCTGGACAAGGCCAATTTATTCTTAACAGTAAGTGCACTGCTGTTGTCACCAACAAAACCCCAAAATATTTTGTTTCCTCTGAAGGGAGCACAACACTAAACAAACATTTTAAAACACCCTTAAATTAATAGGATTATAAATATCTGCTGCTAGTTGTTGCTGTAAAAAATTTAAAATGCATCATTTGAGGGAAAGAAAGCTGAATTTGTGACTGATGGTGCTGCACGCAAGCAAAAATCCAGCACAGTGACCATGTCAAGCACATACATCACAAATATGCTGCAACCAAAAGCCATGGGGTTGCCGTCAGATCTGGTATCTGTTCCAGTTCACAGCCCAAAGACATCCTCCCACCCAACTCTAGGATGCCATAACATGCAGGAAGCTGGGACTTGAGTCCTTTCAGCTGTTTCACCCAACTCTGATCAGTATCTCAGCTACCCAAAAGTCCCACAGCAGATCCAAACACACATTGCTGATCTTTCTCTGTGTAGAGGTGCTACTGTCCAATATAAACACTGGAAAAACAGCCAAGGGCTCCAGCCTGGAATGAGCCCTGGAATGAGAATGCAGCACATTAAATACAGAGCCAAGCTACCTGTCATGTCCCAAGGTAAGACCCTGTTTTGGTTGTGTCAAGGCAATTCCCACCAACCACTAAATTTCTGCCCCTAAAATACATGGAGATATACTCAGAGTGGTTTTCAACTAAGATAGTCTTAAAACAGCCTAATGGAAACATGAGGGGAGGCAAAACTAAAACTGAAATTTAATACTAAACTGCCCAGAACATCCCAATCAAGGTTGTTTTTTTTTCACTTCCCAAGTCATCTAAATACAAACAGGTCCTGCAACGTGCCTGAACAGATGAACAGGGGCCAGGGATTAAAGTGAGGGGAAGAGAAGGAGAATCAGAGATAAGAAATTAATTTCCTCTCAAATCCCAGTCCTATCTTTCACATCTCCTTGCTTCAGATGTACATCAGTGACCAAAAATCACAGTCAGAAAGGGTTCAGATTTGCATCTTCCATTTCACCCAATCCCAAAGCTCTGTTGAGATAAAATACACTCCTTTAAGAGGGGGCAAAAACCCCGAACTCTCAGCTTTCATTTTTTCATCTTGCCTTTCTTCATCTATTACCAAATCCCAAACAAATTTTTACTATTTTTGAGTATTTTTAAGTGTATTGTGTAAGCCCAGTGGCCTATGGCATTTTACCAATACTAATAAAAGTTGCAGAAATTAACACAGCTATTCATATCTTAGCATCACATCTGCAACTGGGGATTAATCTGTTCGAACTTTTTATTCTCAGTGTTTCTTCAAGCACAGAATAAATCCATGTTTTCTTTTGATTGTCTTTAAAAATGACATTGTGGCTTCTTGCAAGCAAGTCAGCCAGTTTTCCTAACACAAATCAATTACTGTATTTAAAAAAACACATCAAAATTTAGCATTTGGCTTTATCACGTAATGTTTAAGGAGAATTTATTAAAGAGTTTATTTTTCCTTTGTAACAGATATCATGAAGGCAGACAGCCATCTGAATCTGATACAACCCAACACACAACTTCACATTTTCTAAACAAAAACCTTTCCACCTAAAAGTGCATTTAAATGTATTATTACAACGTCAAGTCAAATAGAGCTACACACATTTTAGAAGAAACCTGAAAAAGCACTTTGTCTCTAAATAAGCAGCACTTATTTTAGTGTGACTCATATTCTTTATTTTAGTAAAAACCCTAAATTATTCAGAATTACATATGCTTATATTCATAAGGGATAAAAAAATATTTTGTTAGACTACAGTTATGTTAACACACCACTTCTATTTTTACTGCAAAATAAATACTTCCAAATTAAACATTTAACTGAAATCTGGAGTAGCAGAAAACAACAAATCTGCCCATAACGCGGAGTCAACATCAAACCAGCATCTTGATGAAATCTAGATCAGGTCTGAGCAGTCAAATCTGATGTGACATTTAGGGCACTCCACGTCTCAGCAGTAATTATTCCTGAAGGTTTAGTAGCTATGGGATAAGTGACCAGCTCTTCTGTTTATTTGCTTAAATAAAGCCAGTCTAATTATAAATACTGTCACTTGAATACATTATTAAGAGAATAAATAACATTTTTGTGCATGCTGCTGTAGCTCCATCGTTATTTAACAGCAAAGCCGAGGTGAGCTAAAGAGAGGTGGTGGCAACAAAACTGACACCAGTCCCACACACAAACCATAAGGATTTACCCAACACCAGCAGCAGCAAAGGCCAACAATAAAGAGAGTTCAGTTTCTATCTAATCCACACACCCTTGAAGGGGGTTTGTGTTCTGGAAAAATGCCAGCCTTCAGAGCATTCCTAATGGAACATAAGTCTGATCAGACATTCAGCATCAACTGGATTTTAAAAGCTGTTTTGAGGGGTGGGGTTTTTGCTTTTTATTTCCCCCCAACTACTTTCCAAAATTTTGGTGCTTTTTTCCTCCCTTACTGCTGTGATTCTTAACATACCTTCTTAGACAAGCTTACTCAAATGACCAGAAAAAATCCCTGAGAATTTAAAATTTATCTTTGACTGTATCCCCTGGGCTTTTTTTTAAATCAGATATTTTTTTAAAAAAAGTTCCAAGTTCAGAGAAATGGGGTTGGCAAACACTTCTTCTCTAAAGCTGCTCTTTGCATCAGCAGTAGCTTTAGGCGACACAACAGTTTTTCCCACCAAAGCAAAAAATGGAGAAAAAAGCCAGAAATTGTCTAGTTTCTTTTCAAGTACACTTCTGTTCCTCTGTTAGCCAACACTGTCACAGGTTTCTGTACTGCTGAGCTGAGCCCTAATTAAACATAATAAAAAAAATTAGTTGCATGTTTTGAATCTCCTTTTGGCAAGTACAACAGTGCAATGTTAATAGAAGAAGTAAATTCAATAAAGAGGAATACTTCATCCAAGGCAGAATAATTAAAAGACATACTGTGCTGTCAGCTAAAGTGCTAGATCCTCCCAGCTTTAATCTCAAAGTCATTTCATGAGAAATGCTCAGTGTTATGTAAAGATACAGAGAAAGTGCTACAACATAAATTGGACCAGTTTTTTTTCTTAAAACAAACTTGATATTTATTTATATCAGTTACACAAACAGTGAAAGATTTTAAAATGCACACTAGACATTTTACAGATAAATAATAAAACAAGGTTCTGTCCTAAAAAGCTCACAGTTCAGCTTACAAAAACAGAGATGTCTTAGGGAATCAAACATACAGAGCCAGGTCCTGTTCTAAGGAGCTCACAGTTTGTAGCGGGGGGAAAGGAACAGACTGAAAATTAAAACAACACTACCTGATTTCTGGCAGTCACCACCCACCTCTGTCTTTGGGCCATACGAGACAAGGCAACTTGTTTAGTTTGGCAGCAAAGGAAGGTTTAAATAAAAGAGTCATTTGAGGATCCTGCGAAAAGACCTGAATACAGGGAAGATGCAGTTCATTGGTCTCTAGTTCAAAACTGGCAAACCTTTGGGTGTGCTTTAAACTACGAAGGGAAGAGGGAGATGGGAAGCTGTTATGTAACTCAAATGATCCATCATGTGGTTCCGACATACAAAGTAAGGCAGGAGATGGAGTTCTGAAACAAAAGATGGAGAATAAGAACAGCATTAACAAAAAGTGTCTGTACACAAAGCAAGGAGAATGGAAAACAAGCAAGAATTAGAAGTCATTAATTACAATGTAAGGCCATGGGCAAAAAAAAAAAAAAAAAATCAAAGACCTCTTTGCCACACATTCAGGAAGTGCATGAAAACATGCCATGCATCTTCCCACACCAAAATTAATTTCTATTTTTTCAGAAGACATTTCAAATCTATCTGCTAACAGCTGGAAGACCAGCAGCCCACCCAAGAGCTCAATGACAACCATCCTGTAAAGCCAAGGACCAATTACAGCTACATACTCCACACCAAGTTTTTTCATCTCTTCTATTATGAAGCCTCTCTCTGCCTTACATTCTAGGTACATAACTTTTTGTTGTGCCAGAGATGAGTGTTTAAGGTGTCAGATGCAAAGAGCAGAACCAGGAAGCCCCAGGCTCTATTCCCCGGACCACAGATTCTGTTCAGAAACAGACACAGTGAGACACCTTCTCACAGATCGCAATCTTTGTTCACTCAGGATGCCAAAAGTTTCCTGCCAAATAGGTCAGGCACGTTTTTATACACTCCTCTTTGCTTAGCAAGGCACAAAATAATCCAATTTCACCTTCAGAATTAAAAATCCTTCAGCAACAGTAAGTTTATACCCCTCAGCATCTGCTCACAGCTGGACACAGACCCAAACAAATAAAGCTTTCTTAAAAAAGCTTTCTTTTCTAGTTGCCATATTTTCTACTGTTAATATATCTTAATTACTCCCTCTGCTGAAGAATTAAAATACCATTCAGAGAAATATATATTTTATCTTGTGACAGAACAATCCAACTCCCACTTTAAACTGGAATATGGACATGGACATAATCGGTAAATTTCGGTAATTTACTGCACCCATACATTGCTCCATAAGTAAAACAAGGTTAATAACACATTTCTCAAAATCTTAAGTAGCATAATTAATATCTACAATGTACAAATGTACAGAAGGCAGACATGCTGCTCATGCTTGCTAACAGCAGAAGAGGAACATGATCAGAATCTCTCACAGTTCCTGAATCTCTGAACACACAACATGATACTGTTTTCTTCAATTTAGTTGTGATATAGGAGAATTAGCAAGCCTCCTCACAAACTTTTAAACAGTGATTTTTTGCACAAAGGCAGAATTTTGACTAATTCAAACCACAAGAGGAAAATGCCCCACAAGTTTTATGATTTTGATTTTCATATAAAAAATAAAGGAAACCCACTTAGAGCATGTATCATGTTAAAGCTGCTTGGATAAAGAATAAATAATGAGGAGGCACAAATGTACCTCCTGAAAAGATAACATAACCTGGGAAAAATATGAAAAATTTCTAAGCAACACTCATAGTTCAGAGCCTCAAGTCACAGTGCGTGAACAAGATTTAAATAAATACATCCAGAACTGAACTGTGACGATTCCTTTCTCACACATATATTACTTCTATCAAGAAAATATAACAACAACCAGAAAAGCTAACTTCACCAGTATTTTTAATATAAAGAAGATATTAACTAAGAACAGGAACTTAGAAACAGTGACTAAGGCAACCATAATTAATTGAAGGAGAGGAAACAAAGTGTATTACTATGAAACTATTCAGATTTGAAGACAGACTGTAGGGAGTTTTCTGACGCAACAGATGAAGTACTGAAATCCACAACGTAGAAGTACGGCAAGAAATCAAAACCAGCTGGATGTTACAGGAACAAAAATACTGAGGTTATGTAGCTGAACAGAAGGCTACAGGGATCTCACATATTAAAATGACAGACCAATAGAATAAATGGAAAAAAGAGAAGAAAAAAATCTCCCATTCACAGAAGAAAAATAAAAACAAGAGAAAGGCATAAGAGTTTAATGTGTGACCTAAAAACTGCAAATACCATTAATTAATTTTAGAAAAGGAAGAAAAAAGTACTTTTCTTTTTGATGGTCTTCCCCTGGGAACTCCTGAAAGAATGTGACATTTGACATATTTTACTAAATCACACACAGTCTTTTAAAGAACTTTGTGTATTGTAGATTTTAGAATGAATATAAGATCAGTTGCTTTCTCACTGTACTATTCCTATTCTCTAATTCAGACAAAATTCTGGCCTCCCAAATTCTGAAGACAAAACTCCTTTAACCAGTTCAGGATTTTGATCTTTGTCTTCCCAGGTTTTTACCTGTATCCTTTCACTTCCTTCTTGGTAGGGATTTGCTGTTTCAGACTTAACTTGTAACACCTTGACTCAATCAAACATGGGACACTTACAAGGGACACAAGATACTGAAATCCTTCCTTCCTGTGGGTCTACTTAGCACAGATGTAGTCACTAAAAAATTTTCTGCTAATAAGCCAAAACCATCACATTAATATACATCTACAGGCTGTAACTAGAGTTGTCAGTATCCAGCAAAGTCCCTATTTGTCTCAGAAGACAGTGTCATTAGAAAATAAAATGCATTTAGCAACCTCTTCCCTCTCCACCATCTAAAATAACACAGATGCACATGTATGTATTCAAACAATTCTTGACGCACAATGAGTTTTCAAAACATGAAGACACAAAATGATGCAAAGAGTAATCTCGATGTTGCAGCAAGGCAAACTGAACCACGCAAAAGTTCTATTCATCTCTGGTCTATGAAGTATGCACAAAATAATAAGAAGAACCTTCATGAAATTAAGTATTTCAAAAGACAGAACAGCAATCAAGTTGAAAAGTCTTTCTAGCTCTTAGAGAGGAGACAAGAAATAAGTACCACCTACGAAGACTCTCTGTTCTACAAATATGTTTTTCCTCTGTAAAAGGAATACCAGAAAGTACAACACAGGCACACAGCTCAATCCCATCCTTTGTGAAAATATTCCTTTACAAGTAGTAATCATTATTGAACCTTTTAGCCCAGATGTAATTTCTTACATGTTACAACAAGTTTCACATGCATTGTGAATTTCAGCCAAGGTTGATGAAGTTCAATAACTTGGCTAACCAACCATGTGTACTGCTCATTACACCAGTAATAAATAGATTCATCAAAATGGACATGAAAAAGCAGTATGAACATCTGACACCATTTTCAGCTTACTCAATAAGAAAAATAAATTACAGGCAGTCCAAGAGGACTTCTTAATATTTACAGTATGTAACAAGTAAGCAGTTAGAGCCTTATGTAAAGCAGAGCAGTATTAATATTCCACGATATTAAGCCAGAGTTAAAACAGAGTGATGGTACCCTCACAATTACCTGCCACAAATTTTAAGAATACAGCACTGTAAATTAAAGAGAACCCTCTTCTATTAAGCAAAGTTTAAAAGTAATAGCTTTTAGTGTTTTTTTAATTGTTCAAACTACATCAGTACTAATCCCTGACTGACAGCTACAAACATCCCACAACAGGAGGAGTTAAAAGTTCCACCCCACAGGCACATTCTACTCCATAAACTGTGCTTTTCTACATCAATTACCCCAATACTCTACTCTGGTCAAAAATACACTTCCTGCAAGACCCAGGCTCTCCTGGAAAAGCACCATATTGCCATTCCCTCAAAAAACTGGTACAGCAAAATTCATGCCTGCTACAAAGGTTTGGACTTCCATGAAAGAAATGCCTGGAAAAAAAAATAGCTGAGTGTAAGCTTAAGTAAGAAGCAAACAACAAAACTTCTACACAGGCACCAACATTTTCATGGTAGTGCTACTCATGTGGTATAAGATAATTCACGATACGTGGAGCCTAAGATTCACAAGAAATCAAAATATACATCAAGGAACAACTCATCCATGCTTTTAAAAGCCCAATAAATACAAAAGTATCCCATGAAAACAGTCTCAGGGACAGCTGAAACTTGGCCAAAAAAAATAATCCAAGGTTATATATTGCTGATCTTTCCGTCTGCCTCACAACAAGCTTTGTGCCCAAACCTCCATAAACAACCACCACTCCAGCTCTCCACATGTGAAACACTTCCAGCATGGAAACCTCCAGCCATGCAAAGGCTGTAAGAGTGCCTTCACCACAAGTTCTGCTGGTTATTGAGAACATGAGATGCATCCCCTTAACAAAATCCAGCATTTACTTCTCTGTGCACCACTGAGCTACAACAGAATCACGTACAGAAATTCTTCTTAATAAAAACAGGCAGAAGTTTAATTAATCCACAGGATTTCACACATTTATGAACCTTTATTTTGATTCAGACAACAAACTCTTTTCACTAAACCGGGGAAAAGACCATTCAAGAGGCAAGTTTGCTTCCCCAGCTCACATTCCTTTTCCTGCTCTTGCAAGAAACAGGATGCAAATAATAGATAATTACTAGAAAGCAAACACCTTGCTCTTTTTTCAACATAATAAGCCATACAAAAAAAGAAGTTTACACTAAGAAATCTTAAAATCATCATATGAATAGAATTGAGAAAAATAACAATACAGACCAAACCAGACTGATGTATTTTCTCTCAGAGATTTTCTTTTCCCAAAACAAACTATCCAACAAAAACAAGCTGACTTTTTCAAGGCTGACAAAGTTCAGGTGTTCCAGCATAAGAGAAATTCCAAAGCCATACAAGAAATCATAAAGGGAATCTGAAACAAAGGCCGTCCTGAGCTGTTTCTTTGTAGAAGGCCTGTCAGTTGCAAAACCTTTATTTCATGTGGAAACAGGAGAGAGAAACTAGAAAATAAACAGTGCTTTCAAAGAAAAATGTGCACATTTTTCAAGGAAAACTTGCAAACTAGCTCAAAAATAGAGCTGAGTAATTACTGACAGACAAACGTGTGTGCCTAGACCACCAAACTCCAGGCAATACAGCAAAAGACAATGAACATATTTAAGACAGACTAACACTAATAAAATCAAGTACTCGATGTATGTAAAGGGTCTGTTTTATTCCTCCCATATGATCAGAGTTTGACTCAAAGGAGACCATTCACTGGTCTAATTAGAATTCAGCAAATGTTACCTTCTTTCTGAAGGCTGATGTAGCCTCAGTAAAACTGCTGTCACCCACAAATAACCTCAGTAAATTCTGAACTACAATAGCTCCCCATATTCACAAAATTCTCTTCTCTGCAGGTACAGAGCACACAAATTTTGATTCTTTAAGAAATAAAAATATTCTTTTTAATTATACTTTTCTGATCTCTCCACTGCCCACAGATTCAGGGCATAGTGGTGGAAAGTAGCCAGCGTCTATTAGAGACCTTAAAGAGTCTTCACACAAAAGTTAGGTAAGTTTTAAAAGTTTAATTTTTCTTCTCTTACAAGCAGTAGCTTAAATAGCTATTATGCAATTAGTGATCACTTAACTGCCCTAAGAAACACCACAAAGGTTAACCACACCTGGCTCTATTAAGGCTCTCAAGGAAGATTCTGCTTTTTAACTACAAGAAAGATTCAGAACAATACTAACACAGGAAGTGCTCAAACACTGCTACACACAGAAGCCATAGCTCAGCAATCACTCAGAATAGTGATTAGTGAATAGTGATTATAGCTCAGAATTCTCCCACTGAACACACTTTCATTACCTTCTGCCCCTACAAGTACAAAAGCACAGTCACAGCACAGCAGCCTGGCCACATGCATTGTATTGGTTATGGACAGGTTCATTTATCTTTTATACTACTTTGATAAATAGAAAAAAAGTAAAAAGCTACTGAAAACAGCTTCCCTCCTAACACAATAAAGTGGTGAGCAAAAAAAATGGTCATGGGCTCTTTCTGAATTAATACAAGCACTGTGTGCTTACTGAAAACAAACATTCCCAGCTTTCCAATAGTTTAAAGTTTATTTCCACCTTGACATTATCTGATCTTGGACACTATTGGTCCCAGAATTAACACAGTTAATTCCACATCCCCGACCACTAAAACCCTGCTGTATTTTTCCAGTAAGGGAGTCAGAAAAGTTTCTAGTGTTCTGGGAACAGAAGGATTTAAGAGCAGTAGCCATTCTACATTGCTCACAGATGTAAAGTGTTCAAATAATGTCCCATATGAGAGAAATTTCAGAAGGAGGTGCAGGTGATACAAAGAAAGGCACAAGATAAATTGCAGAACTACATAATTTGTGTTTATCACAAAAGCACCACCATGTGTGAACCAAACCTAATCATCTACCTGTTGCCATGATGATTAATACTAAGGAAATTATCAAGACACTCATTGTCAAAATGTTACCTTCCACAGTTTCACAACGTTCAGGTATGTTTGTGTCTGTATACAAACCCTCACTGCAATTAAGTACAACATTTAATACTGGGAATGCAGCTCACTAAATACACAAAGCATTTCAAAACCTGCACTGGCCCTGTTCTGAGAGTTGAGCTCCAAGCAGAGTTTAAGCTTTAAGCCCTGATTTCATACACCTGACCCTCAAGTACTGACTATCTTTAAGGGGATGCAAATCAGCTGTGAGTGTGACAAAAATCAATTTTTAAAGAAAGAATGAAAGAGTATAGCTGCTAAATCTATTGTAGTAGTTAAGAGGAAAAAAAGTGGGTTGCTTTGCATTTCCTCAGTTTGTAGAAACATGTTTTAATAGAACATGTCACCTTCTGCTAATATTTACTAATTATTTTTAGTTGTACTCAGGCTTTTAGAGTTTCAAAACCTCAGCGATACGCTGCAATCTAATTTGCACAAGTTTTGTAATAACCCCTTTTTTTTTTTTTTACTATTTCAAGCTAGTTTTTCACACAAAAAACATAATCAGAGAATCACAGAGTGGTTTGGGTTGGAAGGGACCTTAAAGATCACCCAGTTCAAGCCCTCTGCCATGGACAGGGACACTTTCCACTAGACCAGGCTGCTCAGAGAGTCATTAGGGAAAAAGTTAGGAGAGACAAGAATAAAATAGAAAAACTTCTGTATATCATTTATAAAAATTAAATGGCCAGTCATTCAAAACTACATTTTATATCATAAAGCAGATGTCTAATTGAGATAAATTATAAGCACATTTCCCAACCTTTTGCATCAGTATGACAGAAGCTGCTAATACTGAAGTTCTGTACAAGAAATAAAAGAAATATGGTAACTTCTCACACCAAATGTATATACACTCCAAAATCTCACTGGAGCAGTGACCCATCTTTTAAGCTCTGATTTAGTACCTAATCCACAGCTTCTCTCCTGGCTAAGGCTTCTCCATTGCACAGAAGCAAAAGTGCCAGAAAAAAAGAGAATTCCAATTAACAAAACACTAAACAACAATTATTTTGAGGAAACAATCTAAAACATTAAAACAGAATCAAGGAAAGCAATACAGCAAGACACATTGTGGCTGGAGCTTCTGGATTTTCGTCAGTGTTTGAAAAGAACCTGATCTGGTTGTTCTGGGCATCCCTTACAAAAGCAATGAACAGGCTTCTTCTGACCTTCATCTGGCAGAAAAATCAGAATCCCAGTTTGAGCAACTGCTTGGTTGTGATTGTCAATACAGTTTTGTGATAAAAACTTGGAAAAGCATTAAGAAACACCCTACTTTGTGGAATCTCCCTGACTGGACAGAACTGACCCATTTCGCCCTTCCATAATATACTGCAACACCATTTGGACTTCACTACTCAGACACACTCCACAGTCACCGTGGGTTAGATGCAACTGCACCTGACACAAATCAGAACACATTGCGGTCCCAAGGTCATACAGGTCATGTATGATCCTCAAAAACAGACAGCAATTTTTATAGAAGTCAAAAAATCATATTAGCTACACAACTGTCTCTCTGATATTAAAACCAAGTTAGAGCATTTAAAAAAAAAAAGTATTATTTGAGATCGCTGACACACACACAGTTGAAAATACCACATCTCTGTATAAAATTAAACCTAGAGGAACTGCTGACATGCTCGTATAAATTTACAATTCTAGCCCTAATAATTAAGAACACAAACAACAGAATTTCAGGAGCATTTCCTAAGAACAGGAAAAAGCACCAGGTCGCTTTTGTTCAGTATTTTCAAAGAGCAACACAGACCTCTACTGGCAACACTGGTGAGCAAGACTTGGCTCACACCAGCAGCAAGCTGGGGAAGCTCTTTCTCTGTAAGCTCACGTTGAGACCTTTAAAAAGAAAGACAACACTCAAAATTGCACAGATACCTTAAATTCCTCCCAGTGGAGTAAGTCTCACTGACTCTAACAGAACCAACTGCAAATTTACACTACTCATGTTTAAATGTACAGAGAACAATACACTTTTAAAAGCAGGACTGGCAGCACAAGACTAAACTGTTCAGTAAGTCTGTCCTACTTCTTTTTAATACACCAGCTTTACTGGGACCAAAAGTTATCTCAAATTTCTAATGTGGTATTCAGAGTAAAATTTTGATTGAGCTTAAAAAAAATAGATGAGAAAAGAAACCCTAAAGAATACTTGGACTGCACTGTCAGAAGAAAAAGCTTCCAAAATAAAAAATATTTCACTAATAACTCTTAATCTGCTATGACCCCTTTGTATCGTAAGAACAGAATCATCCGTTAACATTTTCCAAGTTGCTAATTTAAAATAATTGTGTTTATAAATGTTATTTTTTAGTATTTTTCCCTCACACTTTTCACAGCAATTTTAAGGATTAAGTTAAGAAAGTAGGTATATAATCTACGAAATTCTTAGAGACCACTTTCCTAATCAGGAATGAGAAAAACCAGCACACGGCAGACAGTCTCCCTATTTAGAGGCATGTTAAGTTAATGGCAATGAGGCAACGTGTAACACCACTAAAACCCTAAAACTGCTAAAGTCATCCAAAGTATTCCCTCAGTAACTAAGCAAGCACCTCTATTTTCCAGAAGTTGAGATTTTTCAACTATAAGAAAAAGTGTTCCTGACAAGCTACGTAGGATTCTCTGTATTAGATTCCCAAATAAAGTGAATTAAGATATCACTCCATCTTTGCTGATCTGTTTTTAACATTGCTATCTTAAAGCAGTGTATATGGATGAACGAAAACATCACTTATATGCTCATCCATCTTTCAAGGGATTCTCAGCATTTGCCAAACTTTATCTTGAGCATCCAGCAATGCAGTAATTGAAAATTACTGACTGCAGTCTACCAAGTTACAGCTTGATCTTTGTTCTACCCATCCTGAAATGAAATATTTCTCAACAAATGGACAGATACCATAGTTAGTTATTTTGAAATATACCACTGAAACTCATTTGGACAACAATCAAAGGGTTCAGTGATTTTTTTTTTTTCCTTGCACTATTGAGTACAAATGCTCAACAAGTAATATATATTTTTCCTATCTCTTTCTCCTTAATGGACAACAATACTTCCCTGGAATTATTTATGATTACCTCTAAAAAAATCACAGGAATTGTTTACTCCTCAAAATACTCAGGGAGGAAACTATTACCTCCACTATACACAGAAAATTTAAAAGGAATATCTACAACACAAAGTGAAGCACAGCACTGAAATCCTGAAATAACTGCAAAATAAGCTCCAAAATTGGTAAGAGTCCCCTTGAACCAGCTAATTAATCCACGCTCTATGGCAACTGGTAAGAAACATCAGACACTGCATAGGACTAAAGCAGCACTAAAGGCAACATGAGATGCAAAAGTTTTGAGTTGTATAAGCCATAAATATAATCTTAATCACAAATTTGGTACCTTCATACTTATGGACTCTTTCTGTCCTAACCTCACATGGCAGCACAAGCCCAAGGCTTATTTCACTAATGCTCTCACTCTTCCTGATATACTTCTGAACAGGGATGACATCCTGCCCTCATCCACATGAGAAATCATGAAAGTACACATATATATACATATAAATACAAATATAGATATATATGTGTGTGTGTTTACTTGAGCATGTATGTCACAAGCCAAAAAGATCTAGAGCAAGGACATGATTGATTACTTGTGACCAATCCAGATTATAAACTAAGGGAGAAACATCGAAAAAAAGATCTTGACAAAACCATCATACATATCGGATTAATCTTTTGCCACACTTGAAACACCTCCCACTCATTCAGCAACGCTGAATGGCAGCTCTGCTCCTGCCGAAGGCAAATCCCTCTGAGCCCAGGTAATTCTTTAAATGTTCAGAGACTGCAAAGTTGCATACAAAGCAAATTGTAACTGTTGGATGCAATGTAGAGAAATGCTGTACCAAGAAATTGGAACATAAACCTCACTAGAAAGCCCAGATTCATTGAGACAGGTAAGTACAACACTTGCTGCCCCAACTGCAGTGCCAATCCGTAGCAGCACATCAGGCAGTGACAGCAGGACAGGTGCTGTTAAGGCCTAAACTGCAAGACACAGTAAAGCTCTAAATTCTTCATCCGACTCCTGTGGGATAACAGTCCCTTAAATAATGAAGAAATAAAGACCAAGAGAATTTGGAGTGATAAGTTCTGCTGTTAATACATTTTCCAGAACGTCTCCAAGGTTTTCCAATGCCCTCAGAAATGGATTTAAGTCAAAATTCTGAACTTAATTAAAAATCACCAAGTAATTTGCATAAGGACTAGTTCAATACTGATGTAATCCCGTCACAAAGAAAAATGCAAACAATGAAAGGCAACAAGAGATCAACAGTTACCTGAATCTCTCATTCACCCACTATAGAAGCAGTAATATTTAACAGATGACTAAACAAGCTGAGTGTCTGAAAGGGTTTGCGAACCTGTGAGACAATACAACTAACAGGGATTACTAAAGGTCATAAATTTTATTTCTTTGAACCAAAGGAGCATCAAGTAAAACATCCTGACACAAGTTCATCATCAAATTTACTTCAAAGTACCTTCAGAGATAAAAATTCCACAGCCTCTCTGGAAAATCTTTACCTGAGTCTACTTGCTGGCATTAGGAAGTTTTTCTGAATACTTTACCTGAAGTGCCCTGCAGCCATACTAACCTCACTCCTTGTCCTAGCCACCAAGATCATAAAACGCAACTTCCCTTCTCTTTCACAGCCATCCTTTATATATTTGCATCATGTAAAATGCCTCCACCCATATTTTTCTAGACAAAAATCAATTTTTCAGCACTTGATGTCTTTCCTGTAGATTTCCTGGTAAGCTCCAAATTCTTCACACATTTTAAAAAGCACCTCTCTAACTAGGGATTTTATAGGAAAAAAGGTGCAAATCAAGTTTGAAAACCTAAAATACAGATATGTTTAAACAATTAAGTAGCCTGAAAGATAAAGTTTGCCATATTTTACCTTATGTGCAATGTTAACCTACCTATTCCTGAATTGGCTCCTGTGATTACAGCCACTTTCCCACTCAAGTCACGACCTTGGAGAATTTCCATTGCAGTACTGTTCCCATCATATTTTTGTCTAGTAGTAGGTTTTACTGGATTATCTTCAACTGTAAAGGCCAGTCTTGGGTCAAGGTAGGTAGTCCTTTTGTTTATGTGGCTGCAAAAGAACACAAAAATTCAACTGTTTGAACCCCTATGTACTCTGCATTTAGATTTTACATGTATTTCAACCACTGCTGTGTACAATTCAAGTGGATTATTAAAATTCCCAAAAATCAAATTCTTTTTTTTTCAGTTTGCTTAAAATCATGCCAATTCCTTTTTTTAATAAAACTTTTTTCCAGTTGTGACAGCATCCATCAATAATTGGATTTACATACTTCACAAGCCATTCTGAACTTCATGTGAACCCCTGACATAAAAGGCAGAATTTTGTCAGGGCGAAAAAAGAAAAAGATATTGTTATATTAGGGAAGATCATGTTCTCTTAGCAAGTCTATAAAAGGACCCCACGCTTGTCCTTGAAAGAGTAGACACTGCAATATCTGCATATGGATTCTAAAGCTGTATTTATTAATCTCTTCATCTTTCCAGCTGATATTATCACAGTATCATAACTCAAAAGGCTACTCAGCATGTAACCCAGCTGTCCTCCTCCAGCATACTCTGCAATTTGAGATACTTACTCTACAAAATAGACTTGTCCATTTTCATCAGTCTCCTGCTCCCATCCATATGGCAGATCTAGGAAGCACATAAAACATTAACTTTATTTTCAGGCATTAGAATACTCTCTAATTTGAAGTTTAAGTGATTTCTCAGACTGACACAATTCTGCATTATTTCTGTAGGTGGTGCAGCTACCCGCTGCCCTTGAATATCAGAATTTGAAAGAAGGATTGCTTCTCTAATCACACCCAGTTGCTCTCTCATAGAAGTACAATACACAGAAGATCTGGTGCAAGTGTAAAGACTGGCAGATTAAGTATAAAGACAATCTAAAAAAATCCTTATAAAGATTAATTCATGTTATAGCACAAAAAATCCCCAGCAAAAGCAATCATGCTTCCAAGCACATACACAGCTATACTACTCACAGTTCAGCATCTATCCCTGATAAAATAAATAGCAAAAACATATAGGAAAAGTTATGTGTAACACATACCAAGAGTTGAAAGATCAGAGCCCTCAAGCGGGCATGAGATACATTAAATCAAACCTAAATGATTCAATGAAGGTGGAAGGATAAATAAAAGAACAAAAATGACAAATCTTTACATAACAAATTCTTGTATAAAAGATCCTAACAGATGGCATTCACAGTACTTCTAATCCTGGCTTGAAAGGACTCATTTCACCTTGATTGACTTAAGATTTACTGAAAACATTCCACTTATAGTCAGATTACCAATGCCAAAAGAAACATGGCTTGCCAACAGCACAGTACCCCCAGGTACAGAAGCTTCTGGAAAGATCTGATTTAAGGCACTGATCCAAGATCCTTGAGAAGTCGTTTTCCTCTGGCAGTGTCCTGCAACACCGTCTGCCTTCTGTTCTGGCACAAATATTCAACTGAGTTGGGGGAAACAGGTAAAATGAAAACTAATGAGGCTTCCTTCTGTGCCAGGGCTATTCCTTGATGAAATACATTATTTGAAGAATATAATCCAACTATAAATATTACCTGATGGACACCAGGAACACAGAACTCCAGCTTTTGACTACATGCTTTACAGGCCACACTAAAACAAACCCTGTAACCTGGAATTAGTACTTTGGCTTTATGGAGCAATACAGGAAAGCCATAAATCACTGCAAAGTGATCACTCTACACAGACACAACCACAGAGGTGAAACCCCACAGAAATCAGATGTACTCTGCAAGCTCAGTTAGCCTAGGGGATTACTGACAACCAGGAGATCAAAATGACATCAGTCGGAGTTTGTGGAAGAACTAAATGTTTGTAACATAATTTCAGCTCATTACCAAAGTTTAACACAAACCTCCTGCAACACGTTTCCTCTTCCCAGACTTAGGATGTTCCCACTGTGTTTTTTCTTCTAGGTGGCTGCAGGAAAAGAAAAAGTTTAAGATTTTTAAAAATTTCCTAATAATCTTCCTGATATAATCCAAAATATCGCCACATTTCTGAAAGTAACAAACCAGAGAGCACAGGAGGCTACAAAAATTCAAATAAATGTTTGACTTCCAATCCAAGTTTTCTTGCTTATGAGAAGAAAAAAATCCCAAAAACTCATTAAAAAATAACATTAACAGACTCAGAAAACACCTCAAAAAGATGATGATCCTTGTCAGAAATAAGGAAGAAAGAAGCTAGAAAAGAATTTATCACAAACTAATAGTAATAATATTAGAAAGTCTTCAAATTACAAAAGTACCTTTCTAAAACACTCCTGCCTAACAACATTAATTTGCAGAATATAACGTAAGTAAGTTGGACTTCTACACGAGCAATTGTAGTTTTGGACAGATAAGTTTATCCACAGGCCTTGACTAGCAGGGTATTTATCTGATATGCAGAACAATGGTGTCCCATCTTTTAATTCAGAGACTTTACTCATTTCAATCACTAGCAGAATTAAAATATTCCATCATAATATTTTCTGCACCACAGATTAATAATCAAAGTGATGTGCGCATAAACAAGGTCTTAAAATAACCAAAGTGCTGAAATCGGGTTGGATATTAAAATCTCACCTTTCATTAAGTATTTTTAAATAACAACCAAGTTTTAAGAGTCAGGCAGGGATTAACTGAGTGTCCAAATTCATAGCTGCCCAAGTGTGAAATAAAGAGTGACAACAGCAGTAAATTACACACAAATAACCACAAATATCTTACAGGGCCAACAGCGATTTACACACAATACAAGCAAGTTTCTCTTCTTACAGCGACCCCACAGTAACAGCACGTGGTATTGCAGGGATCACAGCTGGGGAGCTGACACTAGACAAGTGCACCTGTGTGACCAGAAAATAGGAGCTATTTAACCAAATTACAGAAGCCTGACAAACAAATGCTATCCACCTGTGCGCACACCTAACTCGTCATAAACACTTTAAAAGTCTATCCTGGGGTCTTAAGCCAAAGTCTTAAACCAAAATAATCTTATTCCAGCTAAAAGTTCATATTGGTGATGAGGTTTAAAATAAATTCCCAGAATATGCAGAAGTATCACACATATAGAGCGTATATTTAAAGGCAGCAACACCTCTTCAGTCCAATATATTTTTAGACACACTGGGCAAAATTTTCAGACAGTAAAGATATATTCATGTTATGTCATTAAACTGAACTGGTCCAGTTTCACAAGAGTTCAGAACCTGACCTGTTGAACTGATTGTGTAACAATTCTGCTCAGTAATACCTTATTTCATAGGTTTGTTACTTTCACCAAGTGATTCCTTCCTAGCGAGCTTTTGAAGTCAAAGGAAATATACAGGAAATTGACCTAAGGAAAACAAACACCTAGAGAGAAACTGCAGTGTTTACAAACAAAGTGTGGATAAACTAAAGCATTCTGCCCAGTGTTTATAAGAGTGGAACTTGGGAGGAAGAGGCCAACTCACCACGGGTGAGAATGAACCATACCGTTCCACCTTTTTGTGGAAGGGAATAAATCTTGTAGCTTTAAACAGACCAAAGGGCATCCCAAGATCAGCACGGCTACAGAAACCGCACGAGAGGAGAAAGTGTATAAACATATATTCTACCGAGTTAGTTCATCCTGCAGCACATCCCCTTTGTAACCTGGGAGGACGGAATCACGTCCAGTGGCACGGGCAGAGGGGGCTAAATGCGATTCTTTATCTCTCGCCCAAGGTGTACTGAAGAGCTGAGGAACAGCATGCACAGCTTTTAACTTCCATCGGACCTGTTTCTTCTCTGCTCCCACAAGGAAGAAAACTGACCAGTCTGCAGTATTGTGTAAGGCTTAACCAGAACGCATAAAGATCGCCCACGGAGCCCTGAGGTGCACTGAAACAGCTCCGGGACGGCTCCCGGCCGCCGCCACGAGCGGCTCCAGCATCGTTCCCACGCGGGGCAGGTGGCGGTGGCTCAGCACCGCCCCGGCCGCTGCCCCGCTCGGAGGGGCTCGGCAGGGGCGGCTGTGGCTGTCAGAGCCCGTCCCGCACACCCAGACCAGCGCTCCCCGGAGCCGGGCGGGCACCGCACACAGCCCCCGCGTCACCCGCACCCCGGTGCCGCCGCCCCAGCCCCGCGGCTCGGCCGTGAGGGGCGGCGCGGGGGAAGCGGCGGNGCGCTCGGGGCGGCTCCGCGGACGCTGACCCGGGGCGGGCAGAGCGCTCCCGGCGGGCTCTCCCCACGCCCGCCCTTACTTGGCGTAGTAAACCCAGCCGTCCTTGGTGGTCCGCTCCTCCCAGCCCGGCGGCAGCTCCTCCTCGCTGTCCGTGTCCTCCAGCCCCGCGTACTTGAGCGCAGCCATGGGCTCGGCGCGGCCCCGCTCCGCCGGCGCGCCCCGCTTCCGCCCGGCCCCGCGGCACCACGGGAGCTGTAGTTCCCGCGGCATCGCCCCGTGCGGCGGGGTCACTCCGGCCACCGAGGGGATGGACACCGCAAGGGGCCCGGCTGAGCTCGGCACAGGAGTCGCAGGGGTTTAGGCCGCTCTGCTCAGCCCTAGTGAGGTACATCTGGAGTGCTCTGTCCAGTTCTGGGGTCTTCAGTACGAGGGAGACAACTGTGAAGGGATCTCGTTAGTGCGTATCAGCACCTCATAGGCGGGTGCCAAGAGGACGGTGCCGGACACTTGGTGGCAGTGCCCAGCAGCAGGACTAGGAGCAGCGGCCATAAAGTAAAACAAAAGTTCCACCTCAACATGAGGAAGAACTTCTTTATATGGAGGGTGGCAGAGCACTGGAACAGCTGCCCAGGAAGCTCATGGATTCTCCCTCCCTGGAGACATTCAAAACCCACCTGGACATGTTCCTGTGCCACCTGCTCCAGGTGACTCTGCCTTGGTACGGAGATTGGACTGGATGATCTCCCAAAAGTCCCTTCCCACCTGAGCAATTCTGTGATTTCAGGGGCATAAAGTGCTTCCAGCTCTCTATTTTCAGAGACAGGCGTGAATCGAGTGAGGCCCCGGGAAACAATGGGAAATTACCTGTTCTTTGAGCTTTTTGCCCTTAGCTGTCACCATCTCATTTCGGGGGTGAGACTCTTCCTCATTAGTCAGGGATCCTTCCTGAGGAAGGCCTGGCTGGAGAGAAGTACCTGGCTGCGCTAACACCTACGTGGGAGGTTCCAGGTTGCTCCACCTGCTCGGAGGCACAAACACAGTCACCTTTGCCAAGCCTGGCTCAGCTGGTGACACAACACCATCAGCTGCAAAGGCTGAAGCATTCAGTGAGTTGGCAGTAATCTGCAGTTACTCTGTCCTGGCAGCTGAAACCCTCTGCCCTGTGCAGCTGTGACAGATGGAGAGGGAATGGCTGTCACCATTGCTCAGCTGCCTCTGATTCCCGTACCCGTGTGTTGTCGTATTGCTATCTGTTTACATAACCAAACCCAACAGTCAGGATTGTTGTCCTTTAGCAGGTGTTTTAAACGAAAACCAAGGCAAAGGCGGCGCTGGGCAGAGGCTGTGAGCGCTGCAGACCGCACCAGGTGGCAGTGCAGCCTCACAGATGCAGCGCAGGCTCTGACCCTTTAAGTCGGATTTTCATGCACTATTTGAGACCCTGACCTACATGGCTGCCTCACTCCCCACTAACGGCATCCAGAAAAAGCAGCCTGAATTTTTTTACTGCTCCCGTTGCTTTGCAGGTTCCCCCGAGGGATTACATGCACTAAATGATCTCCTCCTGCTAGAAATAAAAACTCATGCATCATCATCAACAGCCTGTTCTCATGCTAGTATTACTGGCAGTATTAAAAAAAGCTGTGACCATACCTTCTTGGGTAAACATATGAGAAGGGAAACTTCAGTGACATACTTGCTTCTCATCCAAGAAAAGGTAACTGAGTGGTGAGATGGGCCAGGACCCAAGAAAATAGATTATTTAGGCTAATATCTGAAATACAGAAAGAGTTTTAATCTAGCAGTAGTACTGTAGGGATATGTAGTTGTTAGTTTTCTTCCTGTCTGTCAGTATTCAGCATCCAGCACTCCATGAATTGCATTCAGTGGGAATGTGGAAATCGTTTGTCTGACATCCTATCCCAGCCATCTGTACACCATAAAGTATGCACTATTCCCTGGATATATGCAGCATTACTGCATTTCGGTGACAAGGGTGCATTTCAGTGGTGTGTGCACTGTACCCCATCTCCCAGATGAGGCTCACCCTAACCAGCAGAACCAAACCAGCCAAGAAAGGCTCCTGGGCTGCCTGCCCATGCCACAGCTCAGACTTGGCCGTTTGCATTCCCTCCCCATGTGTCCAGGCTTTCTCTGCCCACCCCAGGCAACCATGAGTGTGGACTACACAGCCCCACTGTCTCCATGCTTTGGCTCTGCGACCCTCTTCAGGGACTGGGACCAGTCTGGAGTGACCCAGCACAAGGCAGACACTGACACACTCGAGCAGGGACAAGGACTAGGATGTAGGGACAGGATCCTTTCCAAGAAGAACTTCCTGTGCTTGGAAAGGGCTACGGCCTGGGACACCCAGACCTTGATGGGGAGACAAACAGGGGTCCTGGCAATGGACAGGGATGCTGGATCTCCCAAGCACCCTGCTTATTCCCAGAGCTGTGCAGCCACAGATCTTTTCTTCCCCAGTGGACATCCCTTGAATCCAACCTCATTGGGCTACAACTGGCAGCTTTCCAGGCTCCATCCAATCCTGACATATAGGGCATCCTGCCTATGGCCACCCCAAAGCCAAAGCACCCAATAGCTTCCCCCCATGTGTGCCCTCCCCAGAGTCCTGGGCTCTCTTCCATGGGCATCATTAGTGGGGTTGGTGGCCGAGGTGTGTCCCCCTTGTCCTTTGTGCCTGCCAGCTCTCTGCAGGCAGGCCCCAGGTGGGCTCAGACCCATTTCCCTGCAGCACGTTGTAAAGAGCACAGTAGGTTCTTAACATCTTTATTAGTTTGTTGGTTTATTTCCAACACAGTAACTCCTCTCTACAGCAACAGGTTAGTTAAATCCGGTTTACATATTGCTGTCTCATGAGTGCTGCGGCCTCGATGCCGCCGTGACAAAACCAGGCTGCACTCAGACAGGAAAATGTGTTAAATTCCGCTGTGACTGGGAAAAAAAGGAAAACCAACAAAAATCAAAAGAACAAACCACCAGGGAAAATCAACCAACCAACCAACAAAACCAAGGTGAGGAACTGAAGGCGAGCACGGCCACACCACCTCCAGGGAAACCACACGGCACTGCTTGGACAAGAATGCAAGGAGGAGTGAACCCAAAAAGGTCAGGGACTGGGCAAACCCTTATATATATATTATGTATAGGTATTTATATATATATATCATCTGGAAGGACACGCTGAGAAAACAAGAGATCGCAGCGGTATCTACCGTAAAAAGGAGCTACGTAGCTTTCAGAGTCACACCAAGAAGGAAGCACACAGCAGAACAAAGTGGGGGACAAAGGGGGACACTGGTGTTTTGGGGTGGCCTTTTACTATGGGAGGGGTCAGGCGGGGCACGGGTCTCAGGGCCAAAAGCCCTCATACACCCGCTGGGAGCCCCAGGACCTCTGTGCCCTTCACTGGGGAGCAGGGATGGGGTCTGGGGGGTAGAATGCTTTTGTGGGGTTGGGTGGGACCTGCTTCCAGCGGGCTGGTTCTGCTCGCCCAGATGGTGGCACCTGGCGGGTTCCCTGCTCAGGTCCCCCATGGACCACCTACAGAGACCTGAGCACCCATCACCAGAGCCAGGGCCATCCTCACTGTGCCCCACAGCGGGCACAGCAGGGGCTGGGCACTGCTGCTCTGGCAGCAGAGGCTGGGTGGCCATCACTGGGGTTATGCGATGACAGGGGTCTCCATGCCGAGTGTGAGAGGCAAGAGCCACCTGGAGTTGGTGGCCGGATGGGGCCCCACGGCCCGGGGGGAGCCAAGCCCTTGAGAGACGCCCTGCTCAGCGCACAGGCAGAATGCTGGAGGTGGGGGGTGTGGATCTGGGGAGCCATGGGGGGTCTGGCCAGCTGTGTGGGCAAAGCCAGATCATGGAGCGCTCCCCACATCCCAGGGGTCACCCCACCCTGCCAGCACCTTGCAGTGAGGCACCCTGCGGGGCAGAGGGTGCTGAGGGCTCCCAAACACGGTGGGGGGAGTGTCTCGTCTTATTGCTAATGGCTCCACGGTGATGACACCCACAGGTTGTGGCAAAATTTGAGGTGGGATTTGCTGTGTGACATCCCCAAAAACAGTGGCCTCTGGACCCTGGCGGGCTCAGCCCAAGAGCTGGGAGTGGAACTGACAGTGTGGCAGGGGCCAAGCCAGCCAATTCCCCCCTCCCCAGTGCACTTTTGGTGGCAGGCGGCAATTGTCCTTCTTGCAACAAGGGACGAAGGAAGTGCCACCACAGGCGAGGCCAAGGGCAGAGGCAGGGGGACACTCCTGCCACCCTCCTGCCCTGACAGCTTCTGGAGTAGGGCTGACCCCTCTTCACTTGCCCCAGGGCAGCCCTCAGGGTACATGACCAGGGCGAAGGGACAGTTTGGGATGTGATTTCTCACGAGGCTCAGTCAGCTCTGGGGTAGCAGGTCCTGGGTGTGCTGGGGGATCCCATGCTAGCTCTCCCTAGAGAGGGCCATCAGGGAGAAATGAAAACTGCATCCCTAAGAACAGACCAGTGACCTCCCAGTAAGCGCTGCTCCCTATTCCTGTCTTCCTTTTGACTTCTTCAGCCATCAGTTGAACTTGAGAGACCAACCTACCTCCTGTGTCCTCTCCATGTGCTGTCCCATCCCTTCATCCCGTCCCATCCCAACATCCTGTCCCCATCTCACCACCCTGATCCTGCTACCCCATCCTGGCCCTGTCCCCCTGCCACCCACCCTCCCAAGCCGGGGCCAAGCCAATGCTAGGGAGGGTGAGGACCAATGCAGAACCATGTGTGACTGCTGGATGAAGCCCCTCTCCTTCTCCTGTACCAGACAAGGGGATGAGGCCAACGGCAAAGAAGACAAATTGACCCCAAAGAAGCGAGGGCCCTGGTGGAGGATGTCCACGGGGCGGGTGGGTGCTGGCGGGATGCTGACGGATGGGAGATGGCTCTGAAGGAGACGTCGGCGGCGGGCGTGGACCTCAGCACGATACCTCCATGGTGTGGTTGATCTGCCCCATGGCCTCGGTGCTCTCCGAGTGGGTGCAGGCACGTGGGCGGGTGCCATCCACGGAGCTGGCGCTGGTGAGGGAGGCCGTGCGGGAGCGTGCCAGGCGGGTCATGCTGGCAGATGGCACTGCACGGGCACAGAGAGATGGCCGGGGTGCTCAGATCCCTCTGAAAACCTGAGGGACCTGAGCCAACATTGCTGCCAGCCCTGCTCCCCAATGCAATTGAGCCTGAGCACAAGCTTGCAGCAAGCAGTGCTGTGACAAACATGAGCAGCTCCAGGCTGGTAAGGGACAGCAGGGCAGGGGTGCTCTGGGACAGGCTGCACACCGGACTCACTCCTGGGCATGCAACCTCTGGGCATCAGGCAGTGGGGACCCCTGACTACCACGCTCCAGGAAAGGAGTGAGCTGAGATCGGAGCTCCCCTGGCTGCCCAGAGTGTGCAGGGAAGGTGACACCCTCCCCCAGACGGGATGGCCTGTGGCCACAGCTCCTGGCCCACCTGGAGGAGGGCACAGTGGGCACGCTGCCAAGGCTGTGCCTGCATGGAGGGGGAATTCTCCCAATGCCACTTCTCAGCCCCAAGCCCTGGCTCAGGGTGCCATCTCAGGCAAAGCGGAGCGAGGCAGTGGGCATCCGGCTCGGAAGGGCCGGTCCTGCACCCAGGCTGCTCCCGAAGGTGCCCAGGCAGCTCGAGGGCACAGGCCAGGCAGGCACCATGCAGCAGCGGGCACGGGCCGAGCAGCACTGAGCAGTACCTGTGCCTCCACTCAGCCTCCGATCCTTCAGGTGGGTGACTGGCAGGGGCAGGAGAAGGGCAGGGAGGGCAGAGAGAGTGAGTCAGCCCTGCTGGCCGCTCCGCTGGGCCAGGAGCCCCTGCCCAGCCTGCATGTGCCTGCACACGGAGCTGTCCCTGCGCACGCAGGCTGCACACACACACACAGACACGCACACAGACACACGCACGTGCAACAGACCTGCAAACACACACACACGTGCACGTGGACTTTTGCATGCATGCACACACAGGTATAAACACACACACACACACACGTGGTCATAAACTGTGCACACACACATGCACACAGATTTCTGCACGTGGGCTCTGCTTGTCTTTGTTGCACACACACAGCCCCTGCTCGTGCATGCCCACACACACACACACACACACACGTGCACACCTTCACAGGGAGCCTGACACACACATATGTACACACGGAGCCCTTGTACACACATCTGTGTGCACACGGAGCCTGTACACCCCACGCCCCTGCGGACACTCGGACAGACACCTTCCACAGCTGCACACACACGCACGGGCAGCTCTCCATGAGGACAGACACGCAGCGGTGCCAGGCTCCTCTCCTGCAGCAGATCAGCACACACAGACCCGCACCAGCCCCACGCCCAGCCCCGGCACTCACTGTAGCCCATGCCTTGCAGGAAGTACTTGAAGGCTTCGGTCAGCTTGCCTGGCTGTAGGGAGAGAGCAGGCTGAGCTGAGCTGAGGCAGCACCGAGGCCAAGATCCCCGCTCAGCCCTGAGCTGCTTCTGGCAGCCCCAGCGTGAGATCCCTATGCCCTCATCAGCCCATCCCCAGCTAGCCAGGGACAGCACCAGTGCATGCCTTAGGGCCCAGTATGGCCTGTTAACTGGGGAAATTTTGAGGGCTCACCTGTGTGACCTGGGGCAGTCCACCGGAGTCAGCCATCTGCAGAGAGAAGTTCCTGCTTAGTTTGGGAGGGTGCCTGTACTGCCCACCATCCCCCAGTACCCGCTGGCAGGATGCCACTGCTGGGGTCACCCTGCACTCCCCACACACCCCCAGCTCCAAGGGCCATGATAGACCTGGAATGGGGAGATGGGGACACTCTGCAGCCCTGGGGCAGAAGGCAATGGGGCAGTTCATAGGCAGCAGGGACCTCCCGGCTGCCCCTTGCCACCAGCCTACCTTCAGGAATGTGGTGTTGGTGGGATCCAGCTTGGAGTTACATTCCACCTGCAGGCAGGAGAGATGTTATTAGCACCCTAGGAAAGTCAGGAGCCAAGCAGAAGTTGTCCACATGCACCACCACTGGCCCACAGCATTCCAGCTGGCAAATCCCACCTCAGCCAGGAGGAGACAGGGCACTAGGCGAGCACTGAGCCCACAGGACCATCCCCTGCCATGGGACAGAGGAGACTTTCCTCCTATCAGTCTGGGCAAGGGCAGGGACTGGAAAGGGAGGTGAGGGGACTGGTGAGGCATTCTGTGTCACACCCACGTGCACAGGCACATGTGACAGAGGAGAGCTGTGTGCGTGCAGTTACACATTCTCCCCAGATGTGGCCACCTGCGCTGTACCTGTGGCTGACGTGCAAGGGTGGACGGTGATGTGGGTGTGTGCCAGAGGCGGTGTGGGTGCACGTGGCCGGGCAGGGAGTGTGCCCGTGTGCCGACACATCTGAGCGTGCACAGTGTGAGCACATCTGGGCATATGAAGAAGGGGAAGTTTTCCAGGTGTGGCAACCCCACACAGCTGCATGTGCGCGGGTGCCCACACGAGCAGGTGGGTTTGCACACGAGCACGCTCCCACTGCCGGGCGCTGCCATGTGTCTGAGCAGGCAGGGAACATGTGCGTGCCCGTGCATGGGCATCGCCCGCCTGCCGCCCTGCAGGCGCTGCCCCATCACTCACCACCCCCTCCTCAGCAGGCGCATTGTCTCCGACCACCAGCATCACTGGGCAGCTGGAAGTGAGAGGAGAAAGGGGCCTGGTCAGGGTTTGGCCTGGGTGAATTCCACTGCCCCGGGACCCCTCTGTGACTTGCTGGCACGACTCTTACCGCAGCGTCTTGGCGTTGGGCACAGTCCCAGGCCGGTTGATGTCCAGGTCCCTGCGGCTGATGGAAGAGAAAGAAGACCAGTGTGAGCCCATGGGCAGATGCCACCACCAATGCCATTGCACAAGAATCAGGCCACTGCCAGCCTCAAGAAGCAGCACCCAGCCCCGCTGTCCCAGCACCCTGTGCATGGAGGATGCCATGGCCACTTCTGTGTGGCCCAAGCAGAGCCTGTGCCACGGGATGCAGCACCCATCAGAGTGGCAGGCCTCCCAACCCCCTGCATGCATGGGACAGCATCTCTGCCCCCTTTCCCAGGCCTGTGCCAGCACCCAGTGCAGGAGGAGACATGGCAATGTGTACCCATGGCAGTGGGCTCTGGGACATGGCAAGGCTCTGGCACAGGTACCACCAACCCCTCATGCCCAGGCAGCAGTGGCAGACAACCCTGCACTGCAGGGTGATGACAGCACCCAGCAGGGGTCTGGGTTCCCACAATGACCTCAGAGCCACCCACCAGCACTGCAGCCCCTCGCCCTGGCACGGATAGGGACACAGCCCAGCAGCAGGGCTGCCTGGAGCACTCACCTGTTGTACATGTTGAGGAAGAGCTGGAGGTTGAACTGGTTCACCACACTGCCGATCTGCTGCCGGTAACTCTGCACCAGCTCCGTGTTGTTCATCAGCTCTTCCTGTGCCAGCAGGGCATGGAGATCAGGGCAGGTGCTGGGGAGACACCCTGCTCCCCCAGTCTTGCCCATGCCATGCCAGCCAGCAGGGATGAGGAGGAGGATGCTGGGCAATACAGCTGGGCACAGCGCTGCTGCAGGCAGCACACCCAGGCAGGACATCAGCACGAGTCACACACTCATCAAGGTTAAGCCTCAGACCAGGCAGGGCTTGACTAACCCCACCCCCGTGCATGGGACAGGTACAGTGGCACTGTGGCACCTGGCAGGGCACAGCCCGGGTGACCCAGCTGGATGCTGGGCCGGGGGCTGGTGGCAGGGGCCTGGCAGGATGCACAGCCCTTACCTGGCTGAACAGGTGGGACAGGACAATGTCCGGCAGCGTGCTGGTGAGGCCAGAGAGCTGTGGAGGGAGCACAGGGAGTTACGGCACTGCCATGGCTGCCTCCTGCCCCAGGAAGCCGCCAGGACTGGGAGGAGGGGTCGGGGCCCTGCCCACCTTGGCAGCTGCCCAGTCAATCCAGCCTTTGCCGTTGGGGTCAATGTTCATAAGTACCAGCCCTTCAACCAGGTCAGGGAAGATGAGCTGCAGTGAGCAAGAAGGGAGAGGCTCAGAGGGGAGGGAAGATGTGCCCTGGGCAGCCCCCCACCAGAGCCACTGCTCAGGATTGCATGGAGCTGATGTGACCCTGTCCTGGGAGCAACAGGAGACCTGTGGCGAGACTGCCCAGCCACCGTGGCCATGGCACTGCCATCCTGGGTCCCTGAACCCTCCAGGAGCCTTTGCAGCAGCAGACTGCCTGGAGGCATCAGCTCCTGCTCTTCCCCATGACCTGGGCTGACAGCAGGTACAAGCAACTCAGGGCCAGCCCATCCCAACCCCAGGCTCACCGCAAACTTGGCCAGCACGTAGGCTCCTGCCCCAACACCGATCCCGATCACGTACTTGAACCTGGAAATACGGAGAGGTCCATGAGGGGACAGTGGGCTCCAACACATCTGCCCTGGGACACCCCTCCACCCACAGCAAGAAGACTTGCAGGATGCCAGTTTACGGACAACTCCCCCAGCCCCAAACCCTTGCCTTCTGCCCATCTCCCTGCCCAGGACCCTCAGCCAGCAGCCGTGGAAGAGAGGCTGACTCACCCGAAATGCTGCACCACGCTGGGTAACATGGCAGCCAGCTGGTCCATGGATGGATACTGGTACCTGTGGCACAGGGAGGCACAGGATGGTGGTTATGGAACTGTTCAGAGCAGGGTGTCTGGGACAGGGCAGCTGGGCTGCCTGAAATGGGCAGGGAAATGCCACCCACCTGCAAACCACCCTACTGCCTACCCTGGGCCACTCGTCTGCCACAGGCTTTGGCACAGTTTGGAAAGACCCACAGGCAGGGCACAACTGCCAGGCAGCAACAACCCAAGGGGCAGGGAGGTGACATCCCAGCAGGCACAGTGAGCCCCTGAAGCTGGCACCTACCCCTGAGGGAACTGTGAGGCTCCTGCCTGCTGGCCCGGTGCATCCACGTGGCACACCACAAAGTGCTTCGTGATCTCCTGCATGTCCTCGTAGTTGAAGAAGGTGTTGAAACAAAGCTTATCTGTCAAAGGGCAGGTGGGTATCAGAGACCAAACACCCCGACACCGGGGCCTGGTGGGCCAGGGGAGCATGGACAGAAGCTGCCCACCCTTCCACTGCCCTTCAACCAGGAGGTGACATGCCACCAAAGCCATCCCATCCCCTTCCCTCCAGGCTCCTTGTCCTTACAGCAGGGACCACAGCTACCGTTAGCAAGGTGTCAGGAGGCACGGGGATGGACAGACACAGCCAGGAGAATGAGGAGTTTGGGGCGACCTCATTGGTGAGCCTCAGAAGGATGGGACTGGGGAACGCAAAGCCCAGGACTGCAAGACCACCCAGTGGGCAGCAGGATTAGCAGCCTGGGGTATTAGCCCTGTCCAAAATCCCCAGAAAGGGCTCAAGCAAACACAAAATTTGAGGAACAGCTGCAAATCTCCCTGCTTGGAAAGAGTTGAAGAAACATCCCCAGTGCTGCTGTGGACAAGACGCCACCATTGCAGTGGGATACAGACACTGCCTGGGCTTGGAGGGGTCCTGTCCCATGGCATCAGTGCTGGGACATCCCTCCCAAAACGTGGGGGTGAGGCAGTTGTAAGGCCCTTTACAGCCAGCATGACGTGTACATGAACAGCCAGAGCTGCTGCAATGGTGACACAGCTCAGCAGCGTGTCAGTGACTCAGCCTCAGCCGCCAGCGGAGCGGGAGATGCTTCTCCCCACTCACAGGGAATTAGGCAGCCTGGCTCAGCTGGAGGGCACAGCCCAGGACAGGGCTCTGGGGTGCAGGTCCAGGGCTGCAGGCTGACAGAAAGTGCAGCATCTCCACATCAGAGCCCCAGCTCAGGGTCCCTCCTTCCCTGCTATTCCCAGTCTCTTTTGTCCCCCACTATGCTCTGCTGCCAGCTGGGTCCATGCTCTGAATACCAACGGGCTGGCAGCGGCAGTGAGGACCAGCCCAGCTCCCCCATGTCCCATCCCTGCCTGGTGTGGGCAGGCAGGCAGCCAGCACCAGGGTGGCCAAGCGCTCCTGGCTGTGCCTGGCCTGGGCTTTGTGTGCAGCTGAGCATCCAAACTCCCCTGGTGCTTTCAGATGCCTGGGGAGACCCAGTGCAGCCATGGGCAGAGGCAAAGGAGCTGAGCCAGGGGCGATGTCCTGGCACCCCATGGAGCCTCGGGCTCACCTCTGCCTGCCCTGCACCCCCAGCCCAGGAGCAGCACTCACGGTTGAGGCCCACATCGTGGTACGTCAGGATGGCCGGGCGGTTCCCCTTGGGAGAGCCCCGGATGACCACGTGCAGCAGCCCATAGGGGGTCTCAATGTCATGTTCCTGGGGAAGAGGAGAGATAGCATGATGCCCACCTGCCCTAAGACATCCTTTCATCCTCTCCTGCCCCACCATCACACCCTTCACTGCTGCTTCCCCACATGGCTCGGTCCCGTGGGAAGACACGGGAAAGAGGAGCAGCTGTCCCAGGAAAAAAACTAGCTCTGGGCATCCCAGAGGGGGTAGAAAGCAGGACAAATCAGATACAAATGCTCACTGCCTCCACCAACTCGGGAAGGGAAGACTTTGGATAGGATCACAGGGCATAGGACTGGACACGCGTATGACAGGATGGGATCACAGGATGGTATATCAAGGGATGGATCCAAGAGGGCTTGAGAGAAGAGGATAATAGGATGGGACAGGTGGACCACAGGACAGTAGAGGAGATCTTCAAGGGCTTGAGACTGAGGAAATTTTGGCAACAGGGTAGAGGTTCACAGCATGGCCCAGTTGGGTGCAGATTCAATCTGGGACAAATGGGCAGAGGTCAGACCCTGGGCAGCACTCCAGGAAATGCTGCAACCTGATCCCAAAATTACAGCTAAAGTAACTTTAAAACCCCTGGTCTGACATGGCAGTGCCCCCATACAGAGACGAAAACTACCGTGTGCCTCAGTTTCCCTGTCTAGGAGGGCTCCAGCCTTGACATCCTGGCCCTTGTTCCCAGCCAGCATCAGAAACTGAGCCCAGGTGCACCCCAAGGACAAGGGACCAGAGTTCCCCTCCAGATGCCCGTGCCTGCCAGCCAGTCCAGCAGCAGTGACCTCGAGGCTGGGAACTGGTGGGTGCAGGAGCATCATGTGCCGAGCAGGGCAGGGCAGGGGATGATGGCAGGGTGCCCAAGCACCACGGTCCTCGCTGCTGGCACCGGCAGCCCCATGGATGGGCTGGTGGGAGGGGAGCAGGTACGTGGATGCTCACGCGGGTTACACGCCACCAAGGACTCTGAAGGACACGGGCCTCGGGTGGGAGGAACCACCTGGGGACAGGGTCTCCTCACTGCAGTGCCTCCCCTCACTGAGACCTGCTGTCCCTGGGGGAACACAGCGCCCAAAGGCAGATCCAGGGCTCTGTGGAGACATCTCTTGGCTCCCAAGGGCACCCTGACCCCAGCCCTCATCCACAGCTGTCCCTCCACCCCCTGCAGCTGCACCAGGCAGAAGTCCGTGAGCAGTGACATCCCTCTGCAACAACAGATTGGGAGACTGAGGCAGAGGAAGGGCCTGGCCCAAGGTCACAGAGCAGGAGGCATCTCTGTGGTCTGATCCTCAGCACAGGGCTGCCTCCTTGCCATCACCGTGCCCATGGTACTGATCACAGCCCCAACAGCTCAGCTTTCAATCCTACCCCAAAATCACATGCCCAAGGTAGTGGATCCAGCCTCAGCACTGCTCCCTCCTGCCCCCCGCCCCCTGCCAAGCCAGGCACATCCTGCCCGTGGTGCAGCCTCTGCAGCACCGCTGGGTACCACAGCCCTGCCCTTTGCCGCAAGGATGCTTGCTGGGGGAAGAGGCTTGGGATGCAGGGGATGCAGGCAGCAAGGAGAGAGGGGCACAGAAAACCTACAGCCCCAGCGAGGAGGGGCGTGGGGCTCACAGCACCTATAGGTGTCTGACAGAGCCCAACCATGTCCAGGCTACCTGCTCACCGCTGCAGTGCTCCCACCTCACTCACCCCCTCTGCACCAGCCTGTTGCCATCACCGCAGAGGCCAGAAAGCAACCAAGGGGTTGCTTCAAAACAGCCAGAGACCCTCTCCCTCTGCAGCCCAGGGGGTGGGCAAGGGGCAGTGTGCCCCCCATCAGCATGCAACTCCAGCACGGGCCACAGCTGCTCACCCTCAGCCTCGGCACAGCATCTCCGCCGGGCTCGGGGAGGACATGCTCAAGGACAATGCGTCCCCAAAACCTGCAGCACATCAGGGATGCGGCAGCAGGGCTGGGAGAAGGAAGGGCTCCCCAGCAGTGGGTCCTCCCTGCCCCAATGCCTGCCTGCCCCACGCCGAGCCCTGCTGGGTGCAAAGGCCCAGCCTGGGCAAGCAGGAGAGACGCTGGGGCAGGAAAACACCTGGGAAGGGAGGGCAGCGAGCACGGGAACGGCGGTACCTACCCCATCCCAGCACTCCGGCATGGTGAGGAACTGGGCGGGCGAGGATGCTCAGGCAGTGTGGGCCAAGCCGGAGGTCCCGGTGTGGGGCACGGTAACACAGCCGCCGCGGGGAAGCGGAGCTCTGAGCTGGCTCAGCCCCTCGCCTGGATTTATAGCGGAGCCCCAGCCCTGCGCTAAGCCCTCCCTCGCCCTTCCCCCTCGGCAGGTTTGGCCTCCATTGCAGGCGAGCGCCGCGATGGAGCCAGCACTCAGCCATTGGCTGCCGCGGGAATTATTCATGCTCCAATTGGCCCCAAATACCCTTGTTTATGAAGGAAAAACGCCTGGCACCGTGCGGTACCTTCTCCATCTTCCCTCTTTCGGCAGACAGAGACAGGCGGGGTGTCTGGACTCGCATCCCGTGAAGCAGCCCCAGCACGGTGAGGGCAGAGCCCACTGCTCACACCCGGCTCCAGCCCCTCACGGACACACAGAGTCACGGCTGAGCCCGCAGCCGCCCAGGCCAAGGCCCTGCAGCGATGCCCGGGCGGCAGGCAGCACACACAGCCACAGATGGGACACGGGCACACACCGAAAAACAGGAGAGGGACACGGCAGGCGCGCTCTGCCACGTGCACATGACCACGCGTGTACATGCACAGGGACACGTACCCACACAGACACACGGGGCCGCGCAAAACCTGTGTGTGAGTGGAAAAACTGGGAAAATTAATACCATACCAACACCGAAGCACATGCACCCCACAAAAAGCTTGTGCATGCCCCCCAGGGCCAGGCCCTGTGTGTGTGTGTGTGTCAGTACATGTTCCTGTACGTGTATGTCGTGGTCATCTGCGTACCGAGAGCACACCTGCTGCATGTGCTCAGCACGGATGCCGTGGCCATCGCTAATGCTGATGGATGCACAGCGAGCTGCACACCTGCAGAACCTTGTACACGTGTGCACAGAGGGGCGCAGACTGTCCACAGAGGGGCACACACATGTACACACGTAAACACTGCCCAGACACCTGTGTTACCTCGCCCACCGTCATGCAGGATGATGGCATGCAGGGAATGTGCAGGATTTAGCCCTGACCTGGGCATTGCCAGTGGCAGGTAAATAAAGCAGGAGGAAAGACGATCCAGCAGCTCCAAGGGGTTGGATCATGTCCCTGGACTGACACACTGTGTGCATACACACACACACGAGAATTCCCACGTGCACATGTGTGCAGGCACATGGTTTCTTCCCTGATTCCAGTGAGGCCTCGTGCCACCACAGCCCCAAAAACCCCCAGCAGTCTCTGGGTGCCCTCCCCCTGCACCCTGCCTGCCCCTGCCCAGCCCAGCACCCCTGCCTGCCCAGCTTGGCATGACTGGCAATCATGGATGGAGGAGGAGTCTCACAGTCCCTTCAATGCCCTTCAGGAACCCACTGAAAGCCATGTCCTACAAACAAGTCAGGTCTGGACAGCTGGAAGGTCTGGATGTGGAGAAAGGACAGACAGGCAGAGGGATGGCATTCACGCTGCCTCCACCTGAGAGGCTTCACTCTGCACTGCTTTGTCCCGCAGGGAGCTCAGACCCAGGCCTGGAAAGAGGCATCCCTGTGAATGAAGGACCGTGTGTGATGGGGAAGCCCAGCTCCCAGGTGGTTCCTGGCACTCCAGGTGCCATTTTTGCTTTCCCCAGCCCTACTGCCTGTAGAGCCAAAGACCATGACAGCCACAGTCCCCAGGAAAAAACAAGAGATGCAGAGGGACAAAAAAAGACAGAAAGTGGCTAAATAGAAGACAGAAGGGGTGGAAGACCCAAGGTGAATGCAAAAGGGCTGCAGGGAGATGGGAGGGCTGAGCAAGGCTGACTCTGCTTGAATAGCATCAAATGGGATCACCACCACCTTGGCTACTAGCCCATTTGCCTGGCAGGTGGCCCAGACCTCCTGCAGGATCCAGGGCACCCAGGTCCCAGGGCACCTGCCCCCAGCTCTCCTGTACCTTGGCTTATGTCCCAAAGGCTTTACTTTGGCTGGTGGCAGAAGTGGGGGCTCCCCAATCCCCCCCACTGCCCCAGCCAGGCCTGAGCATCCCATCAATGACTGGCTCTAGGGAGGAGCAAGGGACAGTGAAGAGTTAAGCTGGGGGCTGGATTGAATTATCCCAAAGAGGTGAGCTTAGAAAGTGGGGTAAGATCTCCCCAAGGAATGGCAGGCAGCCCCCAGCCTTTGCACTGCACCAACCTGCAAATGTCAGAGTGAGGAAAAAGAGGGGGTTGTCCTGGCATAGCCCAGGAAACTCATCCCATCCCTACCCTGAGGCTCTTGGAGGGGAGCCAGGAGGATGCAGGGTCTGGCTGGCTTGGGAAAAGCTGCCTTGATCGTTGCCCAGTTCCTTTTTTAGGTCCTGAGGGCATGGAGGTGCATCCCTGTGGCATCTGCTGTCCAGAACTGCTCCACTTGGGCAGCACCAGGGACATGGTTCAGTGCCGCCGTGGCCAGTCCCAGGACAATCCCTGCAGCAATTGTCCTGGGAGGGTCATTGCTCTTTAACATCCCCTGCATGCCAACCAAGCCCTGCCCCAGCACAGCTGAGCAAGAGCCATACTGGTGCCTCTGGTGCTACTGAGAGCTCTGGGCAGCCTGGCACTGCCACCTCCCTCCTCTCCTCGCCTCCCTCTCCCTCCTCACTCTCACTGGTGACACGAGGAGGTCTGATTTCCCCTCCAGTGGCCAAGAGAAGCCCTGAGCAAGCAGAGCAAGGAGCAGCCCAGCCCTGCACACCCTGCTGCTGCCAGCCCCAGCACCTCACCAGCTTTGGAGCTGATGGGGAGGGCACCATTTCTTTTTCACCATTGCCACTTTTAAATTATTTGGCGGCTTTCAAGACGGCCATCAGGTACCTCCCACTCTGTGAACCACAGCAGCCAGCACCCAGCATCCTTGCTCCCTGACCAGCTGCACCTTCCCATCCACATGGGTGACAGACACTGAGCGGGCCAGCCCCAAAATTCTGGGCACTGCTAAAACAGGGACCTGTGCTCCCCTACCCTTATCCCAGGATGAATGAAATCCGCATTTATTTTGTCCTTATAGGTGCTGCTGTTTCAGTGCCATACCTGCAAGGGCTCAGCCATCACCCAAGCCCACTGTCCCCATGGTCCCACTGCTGGCAAAGTGGCAGCACACAGCCTGAAGTCAATCACTGGTGTCCCCTGGGAGGGGAACACTTTGGGAGAGGGACAGGCAGCAAGCTGGCAGCCCCACTACCCTCCCTCCCTACCACCCTGCTCCCCACAGAGGGAGCCTGGTGCAGGATGAGCCTGAGCAGAGGTGTGAGAGTGATGCAGACCAACATGGAAGCCAGGCACAAGCTGAGCTCCCATGGGTCCCAGAGCTGTATCCTGGGGCTCCTCTGGAGAGCACAAATGGAGGTACAAGATGGGCAGGTGCCAGCCAAGGGAGCAGAGGAGCCCTGCTCTCCAAGAGAGGTGGGTGATATAGGGGGCAATGCCCCAGCCCTCCAAAAGAGAAAGAGGCTTTCAAACATCCTTATGTAAGCAGGGAGCTGGCATCGCCTGGGAAACCATTGCCATGGCAATGATAGAGGGGCTGGAAAAGCAGCTCAGCCTTCCTGAGAAGAAATTGCCTGTTTTAAAGGTTTTGTCCCCAGCCCATGGCCAAGTTCCCACCAGTAACATCCAAGCGCCAGCACAGAGATGCCTGGCAGCATCCCCCCATCCCCTCCTGACAAGGACCACGATGGATGTGCAACCCCGTGCACAGACACTGACCAAGCACTGCGTCCCCATGGAAGAGGGGACAGAACACCCCTGAGTCCACTCAGTGCCCCACAGCCTTCCCCAGGCACAGGCTGCTGTTCCATGTGGAACCCAGGGGTGGGCAGCACCTCCCATGGCTGGTCCTACCTTCCAGTCTGTGTCCACAGTGGGGAGGAAGACATCCGAGTTCTCCTGGGATGAGAAGGAGCCGTTAGGGACAGAGACACCCCTCAGTTTTGCAGCGCCCTCCCACCCAAAGCCCTCTGACACCCCAGGCACCCGGGGCTGCAGGGGACGCAATGCCCACACGTGTGCACACACGTGCGTGTGTTACCTGCGTGTGTGCACACACAGGGGTGTGTTAGCCTGATGTGCAACATCTGCACACACACACATCATCCCACCGAGCCTGAACCTGCGCTCAGCCATGCGGGCTCATCACCACCCGCACACACACACACACACACTGAGGACCACAACTGTGCACCCAAAACCAGCACACGCACAGAGTACCACACAGACACCCAATACCAGCACACAACCCCTCCCAAGCTCCTGCGTCCTGGTGCCCCACGTGCAGGAGCCAGAGCCAGCGTGGTCACCAAACTCACCAGCTCAGCATCCTGTCCCCGCAGCAGTGGCTTCTCCTCGGTGAAGCGCAGCTCATGTAGCCCTGCCATGGTCATCTCCTGCAGGAGCAGCCCTGCCCAGGGCAAGGGAGATGTCAGGGCAGGTCCTGCCTCGGTCCTCTTTGCCCCAGCCCTACAGAGCTTCATGGGTCTCCCTCCCGTAAGGCTGGGACCCAAGTCAGCTTCACTCCACCCATCTACTATGGGGACTTGGTGCTTCAGCTTGCCCAGGGGCTGCAGTGAGCCCCTCAGCTGGGAGCTGGAAGCAGGCACAGAGCAGACAGTGCCCAGATGAGCTCAGCTCCCAGCTCCTACCCAGGTCCAGTTCTCCCAGTTAAGGACAAACCTGTCTCCAGGACATGATCTTGGGCAAACTGAGGGACCAACCTCCTCTGTCCATGCTGGTCACCTCAGTAAGCATCTAATCCAGAGCAAGAACATCCAAATTCCCATCCCAGCTTTCAGCATCCGTCAAAGGTAGAAAATCCAAATTTTTGGCCGGTTTTAGGCTGCAGATAGGTATGGATGGGACAGAGGGAGATCTCCCTGCACAGCCAGAATGAGGGGTGATGTTTCTCAGCCATGCTGGGAAGCAGAGGGATGTTCCAAGCAGAAAGAGAGCAGAAAGACAGCCTGAAGTTTGTATAGCAATGATGGGAGAAATCCAAATGTGAAGCCTTTGCTCCCAAAGTCTTCTCCTTGCCTGTGAATCAGGTGCTGGCCAGTGAGTACCTCAGCCCCAGGACTTGCAGGGACAGACTTCTCCATGGAGCTGCCACTCAGCAGCGGTGTGAGACTGGGTGCTGCTGACCCCAACCAACACTGGCATCTCCAAAAACACTCCCAGGCACAAGCCCAGCTCAGAGAGCAAAAGAGAGCAAGGAGATCAGCAGCTGGCTGCACACAGAAGGTGAAAGACATGGGGACACAAGGAACAATCCAGGCTCCCCTGTGTTTAAATGGGATGGGTAACTGGCAAGTCCCAGTGCCAGGGGATTATCTGCACTCAAGCAGGATCCAGACCTCAGGCATTGCCTTTGCAGCCTCTGTTCTCACCCCTTCCACAGGACCAAGCCTTTGGACAAGTTGTTGCTTTTCCAGATGGGCCAGCACTGATCCCACATCCCCTCAGCTGTCTCCCCCCTGTGCAATCTCCCTGGACAGAACGGGGATGGTTTGGGCTGTACAAGCACCGCAGCACACACAGACCCGCTCCATCCACACAGCCTCGGCCGAGCCTGCTTCACACTTTGTCCACCTCCAAACCTGGGTCAGCCCAGGCTGACGATGTGGAAAGGCCAAGAAATGCTACGAATATTGCAAGGCCACCAGGAATACAGGAGCTGGTCATAAACTCCCCTCCAAAGCCGGGTTTTGCTCCTCTGACCGGGTTTTCCATTCAAAACTCAAGCAGGCTGTGCCACCTGCCTGCTTTCTGCAGACATGGCACTTTGTCTTGCTCCTTTGGGAGCCATCCAACAATCCAGAACTCTTTGGAGGGAGAAACACCACTGCGAAGCCTCTCAAGATTCCCAGGGCACTCAGCATCAGGAGTCTCCGTGTCACCCCCTGCCCAGAGGGTCCCACCAGGCTGGGGGATGTCAAGAGGTGCCATCAGCCCCATGGAGAGGCAGAAATGAGGGGCACGCTGCTCCAGGCTGGGCTGCTGCTGCTGGGGAAATGGCTCTGTGCACAGGGACAGCCCTGGCCTGCAGCCCACCCGCACAGCCGAGCCAACACAGCCTGCAGAGCCACCAACCGAGCAACCCCACAACCCCAGGGGAAAAAACAGGAGAAAAATCAGCCTCACCGATAGCTGGGTCTGGAAGAGAGCAGGAGCGTCCCACGCTGAGCACACCAACCCACCGTGTGGCCACGGCCCCAGGGTGGCTGGGAACAGCACTTAGTGCATGGTGAATGCCTTTATTAATTACAGCCTGCAGCTAATGTGGGAGGGAGGGTGACTGAGCGATGAGGAAAGGCCCCGTGACCTTGCTTGCATGGTGGGGGGAAAGCTGGCTCAGGAGGGACATGGCAGAGCCCTGCTCCAACCAGCATCCCCAACACAGGGGTCCCCAGGACAGTCTCCTAAAGTGGTGCTGAGTGTGGGAACAGATGAGGGGTCAGTAAGTCAGGGCGTGCCATGGGTTCCACAGCCCGTGAGCAGGATCACAGCCAGGCTGCCAACTTCCCTGGGTGCTCTGCTTCCCATGCCACCCCCCAGAAACCCTCGTCCCTGTTCCTGGCAGCGCAGCTGTGGGGCTGTGGGCAGTCTCACCCAGCCCCACTGGGCCACTGTTGCTGTGGAGGACTGGTGAGGAAGCCACAGCTCCAGGTCTCCCAGCCAAAACAACTTGGCTCCCACCATATGCCAGGGTAATGTGCCCAGCAACGAGCCCTTTTCCTTGCAGCTCACCCCAATGCTCCTCAACAAGCAGCCATTCCCAGGGTACCACCCCAAACACACCCGTCTCTGCTCCCACTCTGCCTTCCCAGTGTGGTGCCACAGTTTCCTAGGCACAGCCGGGACATGTCTCTTCCCTAATTCCCAATCAGTCCCAAACCCAGCAGGACATGAGTGCTCTGTCTGGGAATAGTGCTCTGCCCCAGCAGGGCCCTGGCACTGCCTGTATAGGTGGGGACAGGAACAGGCACATTGGCTTACCTTCCCCGGGGATCTGCAGCCCACTGCTGGCTTACTGGAGGAGAACCAGCTTGTAGCAGCATTATTGTTATTATTGTTGTTATTATTGTTGTTATTGTTTTAATTACTGTTATTATAACATGATATGACAAGGCTGTGAGCTCAATTTCACACTTGGCAGCTTTTTTGGTCACAGGGCAGGGATCCCTCAGATGTCGTCTCAGTCTCACAGGAGTCCCCACACTGACTACCTGCGTCCTGCCCTGGCACGGATGTGGCGCCCACAGGATGTTGGCACGGATACTTGGGGCTGACTGAGCAGTGTGAAACAAACAGCCAGACAAATCGGGAGAAGTGAGGGCTGGCCCCTGCCAGGCAGCGAAGCCAAGGCAGCCTTCAGTGAGGCTGGGAGAGGGAGGAAGGGAACTTGCAGCTCAGTCTGAGCCACGGCCGTGTGCCCACAGCATTGTCCCCCGAGCAGGACCGCTGTGGAGCCACGATGGGGTGAAGGAAAACCCCAGTGCGACACAGTCTGGGCCACATCCCACCCCACCGGTGCAGGAGGAACACCCACAGCTTTCTCTGAGCCCATGAGGGACACAGGTCAGGTCTGCACCCCAGCAGCCGCCACTAACCAGCCTAACAGTGTGGTCGAGCTGAGGGGTGCAGGACTGGGCAGCCACACCACGAGAGCCGCCAGGCCGGGGGACAGGAGACACCGTGCCACTGATGCATGGGCTGAGCAGCCCGGGGTCTGGGGGCGGTGGTGGCAGCAGGGGGCTTTGTGGGGCCTCAGGCTGTCTCGCAGTAGCTGTTGCTACGAGCAGCCTCCTTCCCAGACCAGCGCATTCTTCGGGGCAGCGGGGAGACTCCCAGGGGAGGCTGGCTGAGGAGCAGGGAGGCACCGCAGGGATGCTCCAGCAATCCTCCGGGCACCCCCACCCCCCGGCTGTCTGCTGGGCGGCCCCCCTTGCCAGGAGGCTGCCGACTCCGTCCCCCCTTCCCCCAGCACCACCGGGCTGGGCTTTCCCCGCTGCAGCAAGGCATCACCTCCCGTACCCCGAAAAGGACCCTACCCCGGCAGCCCACACCTGCGGGAGCAAAGGCAGGCG